>JAQGAF010002596.1:0-21575 GCA_034687865.1 Kryphioiulus occultus
CTCCAGAAGTAACCAGACTATCAAGCAAAATTATTATCACGACGATTTATTCATTATTCGCAGAGATTTTATGTATATAATTTTTCAATTTTTTTTCATGGCAGGGGTGGGAGGGGAACTTCCCGTTAATATGGTGACTGTCCGGTCAGTTAAAATGTGGTCAACATACACCTTTGTAGGGAGGTGGTCAACTTTGGAGGTTCTTCGTACTGTAGGTAAAAGTATTCTGTCATCACAAAATCACCCAACCTAAATTGTGTCAACACTCGTCATCGTTTTCAAACCCATCACTCACGTGAATGAGGACAATCACTGACCAAAAAACATTCAAAAAATAAAATTGTGCATGTCCAACTTGGTAAAATCTGTTTAAAATTAGATGCTGATTAAATCGGATATGATGGAATTTTGACCCGACTACGAGGTTTTGGAATGTGTGGGGGTGGCAACTCTTAAAAATTGAGTATACTGTACCTGATGTCCATTGCGGGCTTCTAGGATTTTGCAGACTTCAACAACTTCAGCCTGACTTCAGACTTCATGACTACTTGAAATCAGCAAGACCAGGAAGTCCCAATGGTGTCTGTGAACGTAGACTGAAGTTCTGTAAGTCCTGCTGAAGTCCTGGAAGACCTACTAAAGTTCTGAAAGTGTACATGAAGTCATGGAAGTACACAAGAAGTCTTACTGTGGTCAATGCAATGTCTGTGAAGTCAGACTGAAGTCTCTGACGACCTCATTGAAGTCCCCACCAAGTCTTAGAAGTTCCAATTCGGTCTTCTTGAAGTTCCACTGTTGTCGCTCATTGATTTGTGTGACAGTGTGAGGTGTCCTTGAAGTCCCAACTCAGTTATTGAAGTCTGTGGCTGTGTAGTCAATCTGCAGTCATTTAATGAGGAACCTACACGAGCAATATTATTATCAATTTCAACATATACTGGTCGTAATACTGATCGTGTAATGGCGCCAGTACTGATGGATTGATATTTCATGCAATCCTGACGATTATCCGAAATTCGGATAACTTACTGTCAGTATTGTAATAATGACAGAAACACTGATCGTGTACATGTACATGGGTATATTATGGTCCTGCGTCCGCACAAGTGGTACAGGTATGTGTTTATCCTATCACTTTTCCAATGAGTGCCTGAAATGATGCCATAATGATGTATTTGAACATTCCCTAAACAAGACCAGTTATACTGTCATTTGGAACGCACTGTAATATTAAATTACATGTATAAAAATGGTCACATTGCAGTCTATGCACAACCAAAGCAAACTTTATAATATAGGCTTTTTGAAATGTGTGCAGCTAATTGTACATGTAGTTCCTCAACTTTTTGCAAGAACATGTATATGATATCAGTACCAGAATCATGACCACAACCTGTTAAAATTCTAGAAAAAATTGAATTAGCATTTCTTATTGGTGGATTTATCACATGAACGACAACGTTCCATCAATAAAAATAACGGTGCACTCAAAATTACAGACCCTAAGGTGGAATATAATTGGCAAGTTTCAAAACTCTTTAATAACACCGGATGCACGAACAATTCGCATAAACTTTACTGCCAGTTAATGTCTTTCATTTAGCCTGCGATTAATGAAACTTGCCGTAAGGCAAGGTAGTCAGTACTTTGATATCCATAGCAAACAGGAAATAAGTTAAAACATAGTTGATTAGAGCCATAAGGTCAATGCTTTTTTCTTTGTGAAAATAGACACGAGAAAACTGAGGTTAATATCGTTAAACCACAATTTCCAAACGCCATAATTTCGATGAGATTGAAGGCAATTTTCCAGTTTTGTAAATGTTGAAATATTCATCGCCTATAGGAATTAATGGGGCGAATATTAATTTCTTATCAAACAAACGTGACATCAAAGAGGTATTTTGCAATATAGCATTCAAAAAAGTAGAAAAACTAGCTTTTGGTAGTCTAAATGTCTTATTTAAAACTCGAATTTACAGTTATTGTCCACGAGTAAACATAGTGCATCGTAAAATGCACTATTTGGATAAATCCGAATCACGAAACTACATGTACTTCATATAGGTGTTTAGAACAAGTTTTGCTTTCATGACCTTTTCGCCAAAAGGTGCAACATAAAGGAACGTTATAGAATGATAATTTCAAAAGAGGACCTGCAAGTGCACTTGTCGATAATGGCAATACTTTGCAACTATTTCCGTTAAAGTTACCTGGAGGTTATAACTGCAGAATAATAAAATGGGGCACATGATGAAATATGTTAGCTAGCATGCACGTTAAATATTGCATCACATTATGGCACGGGAAGACCCAAAAATGCCAGAGTCAGTAAAACATCCACTGTCGACGCTTCATTGCTTCGTAGTAAATATTTTCAAGGATTTCGTTAACGAACGTGGTATTTTTCCCAGCATTTCAACTGCATGTGAATCGCCGGCATGCATTGAAATAGGGAGGGTTTTATTCACCAGGCGTTCAGATGGGTTTTAATTCGGATTAAATAAGGAAATATGCTGTATGCGAGGAAAGACCAGCATGTGTGATTAAAGTGCGGTATGCGAAACTTTTTCACATTTCATATTCACAGAGAAATTCAAAGCTCCCACAAAATTTTAAGTAGATAATGTTTCTGAATATCGTTATTTATTCATGACATAAAACTTGAACGGTCCTATATCCTAATAGGCATGGACATTTTTTAGTCATGAAAAAGTCATGGACTTTGCAATACCATATCTAGTAGACACTCTGATTTTAGAAAATCTACAAGAAAAGAAATTGATTAATTAGTAGAATTGCGGCAAATATTAAATAATCGAAAGTGTAGGCTAATTTTTAGAAAAAGTACCAGAAATGATGGATTTTTAATGTACATGCACCCGTACGTGGATCTTTCTTACAGCCGGAATACTGCAGGCAATTCTTTTTAAAACAGCTGAAAACCAATACATGTACTGCATTTTTGTTATTTTTTCAAGAAATTTTCAGCAATAAATAATAATGATGGAAACGCCGCATGCGAAATTTTTTGACAATATTACGCTCGTAGATCCCACATTTCAATATCAAGAGTTTTTTAGCGCAATTTATTGTGAATTGTTAAGTTTTAGTGATAACGTATAGGTGACAATGTTACAAAAGCTAGATTTAAAATAATTATTGTTAGCTCGAAATTCCATTAAAAAACTAACCGAAATGGTGAATTTTAGTGTACATATATTTTCATGCAGTCGGAATACTGCAAGCAATTAAAAGAAACAACAACTCCATAACAGATAATTCGTTTATATGTTTTTTAAAAGAAAATTTCAAAATTACTTTCATTATATATGTTGGAAATGCCTAATGCGAAATCTTTTCAAAAATTAAACCCCGCATTATCAAATAAACATTTATTTAGCACGATTAATAATTTAGAAATAGACAAAATTTTTAGAAAAATGAATCGCAAATTATGAATTTTAACCCAATATAGCACTGGCGACCAAAAGTCGCATTTGCCATTAATTATCATTCGAATTATTTTATTAAAAATAATCTAACACTTTACTTACATGTAGTTATAAAGCATAGCTTTAAAGCATTATGCATATACATGTATTAAATAAAAATAAAAAATAAAAATAACAGAAATGATGGATTTTTTAGTGTACATTTCCACACAAAACACTTGGTCGCAAATGCATGCATTTTTAAGATTTTCTAATAGAAATTTTCAAAATTATTTAACCATGGTGGTAACGCCGCATGCGCATACATAGAATTAATAATTTGCAACCGTAAGCGAAATATTTAGAAAGAAAAAAACAAATTAGGAACTTTAGCCCTTTAGTCAAAAATTGAATCAAAAAAATCTTGGTAATTATATTAGCAGCCATAAAAAAGAAATAAAGAAATATAATGTAGCAATGGTGACCAACAGTTCCATTTGTTATTAATTTTTCCAAAAAAAATTTTTTATTAAATGTTACACTTCAGTTAATTATAAAGCATACATTTAAAAAATACAAAATTTCAGATTTGCTAAGTTGTGTACTACAATAAGAAGCTGATGAGAGGCATTTGTGAAAGGCACAGCTACATGTACAGTATATACAGTATGGTTACCGTTACTGGCATAAAATACATAACGTACAAACAATTGGCAAATTGTTTCTCCAAAAAATTAATTATTTCGGTAATCTAGCACAGTATAGCAATGTATCCTTCACCAGAAAATCTCGCTTGTAAAAACGTTTATGATTTCGTAAGTGGGAAAGCACTATTAAAATTTCACTCTTCTAGTCTTAGGAAATGGGGGAATGGACAGTCGGAATTCCCCCCCCTACTACTTCTGTACCACACGCAAAGCAGAGATCTTCGGTCGAATTTCTAGTCAGTAACATTCCATCAATTGTTATACAGTAAGAAATGTGGAAAACGAGCTTGGCTAATCAAACCTTGACCCGCTCGATTGTGGGCCAGAGGTTTTCCCAAATTTTTGAATGCCCCAAGAGAAAAGGGGGTTATTTTGAGTGACCGACTTCTTGACTCAAATTCGACTTTGGAAAATTGCGCTGATTGCACGGGTATCCCGGAATCCGACACGGTTTCAATAGCCAAAATTGCGCTGCGTGTTATTTGCATGAATTCTGCACTCGTGGTGTTTTTCAGTAACCTTTTCTGAAAATAAAAATTTCAAAAATCTTATGCAAATACTATGAGATTCTTTGACCGGATCACGCGAGAGTAAATTGGCAGCCAAGCACATTTGCACGTCGCTAGAATAAACACAATTGCTAATTAATTAAACAAGCATTCTGAAATCGTGTTTTCGACTGACTGACTGTTTGACTATTGACAAATCAAGCTCACTCAACTATGCGAATTTGAAGAGAAAACAGCTACATGTAAGTCACAAGATCCAGAAAGAGAGTAGAAAGAGTATGATGGAATAGCGGTTTTCTGAATTTGGAAAGGTGGTAAATTTCATAAGTGGGACTTTTAACACCTAATGAGAGAAAGGAATTTACTAAATATTCATATAATCAAGAGTGCTGTGGCAGTGTTTAATTTTTGCAGTTTCAAATACATGTACAATTGTATGTAAACTAATACAGTAACTACTAATATACATGTACATTTTCCTTGGCGAGGTTTTTAGTTGGAGGAAATTTAAGAAAAACACGAAAATCTTAGTATTCCAAAGTTTCACATGTATTATGCTTAGGGAATTTGAAATGATACAGTAGTTTTCAGGGCAAATCAGGAAATTTTAAATGGATTTGCTTAATTTTTCCTTCCATATACTGTACATGTACACTGTACATGTATGTGTGAGGTGTCATTACATGACTATTACTGGAATTGCCGAGAAATGCCAGGTATAGGGGAAAATAATCAGGGCTTGTAGTTTTTTGGGAAAATCAGGGAATTTTAATTAAAATGGGTTGGTTTTGAACTTTTCGTTATAAATATCTTTATTTTTGTTTTGAATGTTTAGTGAATAATAAACGTGTTAAAAATTGACTATACACGAGATACATGGGAGCACGTAACAGTCTTCAGACATTGGTTGAACATGCCCAGACACACTTGTCCCGAAACTTTGTCCCTCAAATGCAGCCTATGCTGTAGATCTCCTGAGTCCTGACAGATCTTGCACAGTCCCGAAACATTACCACTCAACCTTTTTTCTGTTGGGTGCTAGGCCTACATGTAAGTGGGATTGGTGTGGGATAGAACAGATAGAACAGAGAGTTGAGTTTTGCATCGGAACAGTCTCAAGACATCAGCATTTGTCGAGATACATTCACGAAACTGTTTCCAAATTTTTGCTGGACACGTCCAGAGATACATGTATATATCGCGGGACTTTGCAAGTGCAACCTAAATACATGTAGACATCATGTCTCCGGACTGTCTCCTGACAGAATATAGACATTCCCGTGTCTACCGATACAGTTGTCGATGGACTGTTACTAGTGTGTGTAAGCAGGGGTCCCATGGTAGAAAATGTTATTTTTCCCTCGACAAATATAATGTAAAAAAAGTTTGTAATTATCGTCATTGATTAGGACGATGTACTTTGAATTTGTATAATACTGTAAATAAAAAATATGAAAGCGCATAACAGTAAAATAACTCTTGACTGTTGTTGTCTTGGATTTTTAATTAGTGAGGGTGCAGATGCGCGGGATTTATTTCAATTTGGCAAATTTTGACATTGTCTTATTAAAAAGAGAAAGAAAGAACTAGTGTGCCCCGGCGCCCTATTGGGACTTTCTTTCATTGCGCAAAGGGCAACTTCACCTGAAAACCATATACACGCCATAATCGAAATATGAAATATAGCGAACCTTATGAATTGAAATTATCGTTAAAAGTTAGGAAATCCTCAGAGTTGCCTAAAAATTTTCAAAATTATTTGGCTCATGCAGGGTTCCCACAGCTTTAGTAACAAAATTCCCTGACTTTTCCAGGCCCAGGTTAAAAATGGTATTTTCCCCTGACCATTAGTTTTCTCATCGACCAATATTAAGTAAAAAGAGCCTGCCCTTTACAATAAATAATGTTTTAAATTAATATGGCCATTGGCTATAGGACGATAATTATTGAATTTTTATACCAAAGTGTTTTTCCTTTGAAAACCTTAGGAAACCCAACGTCAAAGTATTAATGCACTTTTTAATTTGGATTTTGAATTGGGAGGATTCAGATGCTCGATATTATCGGTACGAAGCCAAGTTGGGTAAAAATCTAATTTCTTTCATTGTGCAAATTGCACGCTTTACCTGAAAACCACCGTTTAACAACGACAAACGGTACAATCGACATACATGGATGAAATATACCTTATGGATTGAAATTATAAATAAGCTAGTGAATCCCCCGATTTGCTGAATTTTTTTTTCAAAATTCCCTGATTTTCCCAGTCAGTTACAAATCCCCTGACATTCCCAGGTTTCCCATTCAGTTACAAATCCCCTGACTTTCCCAGGTTTCCCATTCAGTTACAAATCCCCTGACTTTCCCAGGTATCCCATTCAGTTGAAAATCCCCTGACGTTCCCAGGTTTCCCATTCAGTTACAAATCCCCTGTCTTTCCCAGGTTTCCCATTCAAGGTACAAATCCCCTGACTTTCCCAGGTTTCCCATTCAGTTGAAAATCCCCAGACTTTCCCAGGTTTTCCATTCAGTTACAAATCCCCTGACTTTCCCAGATTCTGTGGGAATTAACCCTGTACCATTCTTGGTACATGTACAGTAGTTCTGGTTAATTTAAGGTGAACATCGCAATAAAAAGTCCGTATCAGACGTTATGATTTTCCCCCAAATTCACCCTCAAGTCAGGCCACAAATGCCCTCTTTCTTTCACACCGTGTTCTTTCGCCATCGCCTTTCTTTCCCAGACCAGAAAATCGGTTGAAAAAGCCCGACTTCGAACTCCCGAGACGGAGGGACTAAAAATGTTTCCCGTATTTCACAAGCGGATGAGCCCAATCGGCAATTGGCCGATTCGATGAAAATTCCGATCTTTTAAATTCCCAGATCCAAATCACGCTAAAGCCAATTCATCCAAAGCTCAGGCCGCAGGGATTACCTCGCTGGGATTTATCATTTATCGCCTTTTCCCGCATTCCTCGGTTTTCCCCTGCGTGGCGCGTCGGTGCATTTCGGGTCACGTGGCGGCGCAGCGGCCGCTGATTGGCCCGCGCTGGTGACGTCCATCTTCTCCTCTGGGTTTTCCCTTCTCGCCCAAATTTTCCCCGTCGGCTCGACCAGCTTAATCGCGGGCTGAAAACCTCCGTGGTCGGGACGACAGTGGCTCATACGCTCAGTCAGCAATCGCGAGTGAACGTGTGCTTGTATCGGATTCGCATTTTCATCCCATTCGTGCATTTCCTCCACATTTGTGCAATTTTGGATTCGCATTTACTCGCTAGGCCTATCTCCAGTTACTCCAGTGATCATAGGATGCCACCGTCTTCCTGAAGGTCGATATTTTCGGTGTTTTTTCCACCGTTTTTTCTGGTACTACCCCCAACCCACAACAATGAAGTGCACCAACACAAACACCAACGCTTCTGGTTCGTCCGATCCCAAGCCGAAATCGTTCGACTCTTTCCGGACCGACTCCGGCTATAGCTCGTGCAGCTGCCCGAGCCTGGAGGTCAGCGACGCGTCAGCTCCCAGTGACCTTTCGGACAAAGGTCACCTATGCCCCGCCCGGACTACCCGTGGGTGCGGGGACAGCGGGCTAGCCCTGGACTGCGTCTACGAGGACCTCAACGACCTCAACAAGCCGGATAAGGTGGCCTCCGATAGCGGACTGGGCTTGGAGTTCAACGAGCGTTTTACGAAACTTTCCATGCGGGAACAGGAGCAGGAGCCCCTGGACCAGGGTCAAGGGTTGGACCCCCGCACCCTTGCCGATGCCCCCGAAATCGCAGCCAACTATCCCCTCGTGCACGAGCTCACCAACCTGCACCCCAACACCGTCATCAAGCTTGTGCAAGACGCCTACCTATCCGACAAAGACGGCGACACGTAAGTGCAACAAGTTAACAACAACACGGGATTTTCCCCTACCCCGCTGGCCATGGTCCTCATTTTTGTTTCGTTTTTTTCCACACTCCAGGCACCTGCATCTGGCCGTGGTGCGAGGGCGCTTGGACATAATTTTGGCGCTCATCTACCTGGCCCCCCACCCCGCGTACTTGGACCTGCAGAACAACCTGTACCAGGTGCGTAGCAACAGGAAGTCGCGGGAATTCCCCGGCTTCAATTGGGTTCGTGACCTCCAGCGGAAGTGGGAGGGATAGGGTTTTGGGTGAGGCGGTTTGGCACCATATAAATTCGTATCGTTCTGGTTCTAAACGCAAACAGGGTGGCTACTTTCGGGAAAATCAGGGAATGTCAGGGAAATTAAAGTGTCAGGGAAAGTCGGGGAATTCGTGAAAATTCGTCACTGTCAGGGAAATTTATGTAGCTTGCACCAGTAATTGTGTTTTATGGCAAAATTGGGATAAAATTGATCGTTCTTCTTTTTAAATTTTTTCAAGTAAAATGTCAGGGAAATCGAAGTGAAAATTTGGGTGGGAACCCTCGCAGAGCAAAATACTAGTTGAGAACTTGGGGCAGTGCCAATTTTCTGGAACGTCAGGGACTGTCATGGAAATGACAAGTGTCTGGTCCAGTGGAGATGTTAGGGAAATGGGAAAAAAGTGTTGGGGAATTCGTGAAAATGTCAGGGAAATTAAGATAGTTTGCATCAGCTAATTGCTTAGTCGTCATCTTTTAGGAAAATTTGGGATTTGGGTTGGATTTGATTATACAGTGATAATCCATCATTTTTCTTATTTAAAAAAATCATGAGAAATTCCAGGTATACTGTAGGATTAGAAGTTTTTTGGGAAATCGACTTGTGTTCAAAATGGCAGAAGATTGGGGCATAGGGTTATTGGTTCTTCAGAATGGCAGAATGAATATTGGGACAAGAGGGTTTTGGGTATTTAGAATGTTGGGACAGTGTTCTTATTTTCAAAGTGACAGAATGCTTGGGCAGAGGGTTCTTGTATCTTTAGAATGTTGGGGAAGAGGTTTCTAGTGTCTTTAGAATGTTGGGGAAGAGGTTTCTTGCGTATTTAGAATGCTGGGGAAGAGAGGGTTCTTGGGTATTTAGAATGTTGGGGTAGAGGGTTCTTGTGTCCACGCTTCAGAAAACTTCATTATTGAAATTGCGACAGGTTCCCAATCTTTTCTTTTTGTCCGTTAGACTGCTCTACACCTAGCCGTGCTCACCGGTCAATCGAAAGTTGTTCGGAGACTGGTGTTGGCCGGGGCTAGCTTGGACGTCCGGAACCGGATGGGCAACACCCCTCTTCATCTGGCCTGCGGCCGAGGCGACCTGGACTGTGTCCGCGAGCTCACCCGGCCAGTGTCAGTGGCTGAGGTCCAAGTGATGAAGATGAGCTTCCCACAGTATCGCCAGCCGCCCATCAGCATACCGCAGGATCTGGAGATTCGGAATTACGAAGGTAAGAAATAAGTTCGAGCTTTGTGTCTGGAGATGTTCCTCGGTGCACGAGCGAGGCTCGAGAAGTTGCTTCTCAAGGGTGTAATTGCATCCTGGAAGTGATTAACCACCAGCTGAATTCCTTTGTGCGGCTGCAATCGCCTGTCATGAGCCACGAAACCCACATGTACGTGCAGATTTTCAGCAGTGGAAACCCGAGAGGAGCAACACCAGCAACAATGGGGAATTCCCCATTTCATACTCTGTGGGACAGGAAAGCCGGTTTTTGTTTCAAACTAGGAATCTATGCACGTGAGAGGGAGTCATGCCTTTGTGCTGAGTAGGCGTCGAGCGTTAGTTGAACCTTCCGAACATATTTTCCAAGTCGAGCAACAGCGAAGGCACTCCAACATAATGGGCCCCTGGGCGACGGCCAGTGTTCCCGAACCTGACAACTCGAGTTTTGAGTTACTGGTAGGCGTGTGCTCGCTGGGTTCTTTGGTCTGCCGTAAGGGAAGTCTTAGTCCAACTTTCTCTTCGGGGTAATAACCTGGTTAGCTCGTGGGGAAAGTCTGTTCGAAGTTGAACGGGCTTCGAGCCTTGGAACTGTTTTGCATTGGGTTCTTTGTGGCGAATTTAAAATTAAGGCCAAACCCTGTGACTAATGCTGGATTTCTACTGGAAACTTCTGGAAATTCCCACGGTTTGCTCTGCTGCGCCCTGCATGTGTTGTGCAAGTGTTCTGCACGAATTGCTCGGTTTTTTCCTTCTCCACCAAGTTACCCCTTTTTGCTTCGAGGGCTGGAGAAATGCAAATTAACGCAATTTAGGACAGAGTGTTGACCCCAAAATTACCTCCATGTTATGCAGGCCACTCTCCAGAGGCACGCATGAGCAATGGGAATCAGGACGCAGGAAGTGGTCGCGACACAGGGTAATTCGAAATGAATTCACCAAAGCTGGCAGTTTTTAAAATTTGACTTTTGACTATGGTAAGCCGCCTGGAAAACCAGGAAAAGTTGCAGAAATTTCTTGTCTACTGGGTAAAGTCATGAAATTTACAATAGGGTCGTGGAGGTTTTCTTTTCATTGTTTCACAAAATGAAAATTTGGTTTTAAATATTTTTGTCAACTACTTAATTTCCGCAAAACAATTTCGCCTATGGCATGTTTTTGGCCAATAATCTTGTCGCCACAGTGGTAGATAATGTTTTTGAAAATCACTATTTAATCAAGACATAAAACTTGGATGGCCTCATATTCTAATAGGCATGGAACATTTTTTGAGGTCATGGAAAAATCATGGAATTTTCAATGCAGAAGCCAGTGGAACGTACAATGTCAAAACTAGCAGACACCCTGAAATTTGCTTCAAAGATTCAACAAGACACCAACGTCCCCACACATGTATTTTAGAATGTTTTCCTTTGATGCATTGACATTTTTTAGTCATGGGATGAACAATGCCAATGCACAATGTACAATGCCAAATCTAGCAGACACCCTGAAATTTACTTCAGATTCAACAATTAAGACACGTTATCAAAACCTCCAGTGGCCCATTCAGTTTTGATTTTTTTGTTCCCAAAAAACATGGCGCAGATTTTCAAAATTTGGCCAAAACTTGGCCAACTTGGAACAGTTGTCATCGCGACGTCACTGACGTCAGCGCTTCTTGTCATAACTGCTGTGCAAACTACAAAGCACGTTGTGGACAATGCATCTGCACAGTTCGCACGTGATTTGTCAAACGTGGCCTGTCACGGCAAGGTTTTCTTTTCTTCCACTTTGACTTCTGACACCCAAGTCCATGGCAGGAAGCAACCCTTTCTGCACTTGTCATACAAAAAGCCTCTTTTGAATGCAAGCTTCTGCTTGGCCGCGTGAATTATGTATGGCGTGAGTAAGCTAACTTAGTGAAGCTAAGCTGCTGTCGCCAAGTGCAACGGCTGCCAGGCCTTTTCATAGTCATCTTTCCGAAAACTCAAGGTGACTCCGCCTGCCATGGCAATATTGTTATCGAAGGCAATTAATGGTGGGGATTCCCTGCTACGCCATGCCATGGCCCATGGGCGCAATGATAATCTTCCAACTTTTGCCATCCAACTTGTTAGTTGGGCCTGGGGAAAAAATCCAAAATTCTTGCCTCACTGCTAATTGGGTCGCGCACCTCTTTCGACACTGATTACAAAACCGCTGCCATCAACGCCGATGGCCTAAATCTAAATCCTCGAATTTTCTCGACCCCAATCGTTCGCTGGGTTTTTACCCGCAGAACGATAAAACGCCAAACTGCCGAATTTTATGCAGGCGGGTCAAGCACGCGTCCCTGGGGTCAAGTAAACGCGCAACCAGGTGGCACAGTTGACACCGTGCCCGAACGAATTGCCCACGCACCTTGCCTGGCCCAAAAACGAATGGGTGAAGTATGATTTTATGGTTCAAAATGCGTGTATGGATGCCATGGACGCCCCCATGGAGCCTCCCAACGATGAAAACAAGATGTGAGCTAATAGTGACGAACAGAATGAGCATGTAGGCAACTCTATGAGAATATCAAAATTCAGTTTTCGGTGTTGCTGGACTGTTGCGTGACTGTAATGATGCAGAAACCACCTGCTTGAATATATCCCACAAAGTATATACATGTAACCGATTGTTGGGGAATAGTCGCGAAACCGCCTGCTCCTGACAATTTTGAGTTTGTACAACTTTGTCCAGAGACAATTGCGGAAACTTGTTTCAACCATGCACAGACATTGCTGTAGGGCTAGGAGAGTGGGTACAAAATAACTGTTTTGGGGCAAAGTGGTTACAAATGGATACAAAATAACTATTTTGGGGCAAAGTGGATACAAATGATTTTTGTGTTTTGGAAGTGATCTTTCTGTCAGTTGCGTGCGTGCACATTTGCCCAATTGTGTCAGGTTGTCCGGATATCTATTGATTATTTCATTGTGTATGCATTGGGTCTTGTGTAAGAGTTTATTTACTTAAACCTTCAATCACCCGTTCCATTTTGGAATAATTGTTTATTATTCTTATTGTTAGCAGTCAGGTTACCCATGGTGCCTGGTTACCAATCAGCTCTACTCGATAATGTCTTTATACACGAGTAATCAAATTTCACATGCTATTGATAATGTTCAAAACGTGTTAGGAGTCAATTCCAACATAGTAAACAGTTAGGCAACGTATTTATTGTATTGTTAGTGAGATAGTTCGTGAAGAGTGGATACATTCCGATACCAAAGTGAGTATTGAGGCTACATTTAGGATACAAATCAGTCTTTGGTGGATACATTTGAGATAGAAACCATTCTTGGTTGATACATTTTGGATACAATTCTACTTGGATACAATCCATCTCCAGCCCTGACATTGTCTAAAGTCCACATTTGAAGCCTAGATTATGGTATTACAGTCGCGCGATATTGACTCCCTGTACATCTGTGGACATACGCTCAACATTGTCCAGATAGCCCGGGGGACATTTGCCGGCAGTTGTGAGACTGCTTGGCGACGACTCTAGTCTGTCAGGAGACAGTACGGAGACTACCTGGAGGCACTTACTAGAATTTATCTCACCTACACGTAGACATTGACTAAAATCTATGCACACCTGAAGCCCAGATTACGGCAACAATGTTGCGCGACATATTCAGCCTGTGGACTGTTATCTGGCCACAGACTATCTATAGGAACACGTCCACGTTATTGAGATGTCTATGTAGGTTCCCCCAACATTGTATAGAGTTTTCCATTTCGAGAGGGATACAAACGATAGTATTTTTAACCAGTTTCTGTAGATATTCCTGATACATTTATCGCTCGACCTTGTCCAAGCGTGTAATCGGCTTGAGTAGCATGAATCACAAAGAGGTTCGATTTAAAGTTTTTAAATTCTCAAGAAATCCAGACTTAACACCTTGTCTTCTTTCAGGTCAAATGTGTGTCCACTTGGCAGCTATCGCTCAGTACAAAGAGATTCTACGTCATTTGAAGATGTACGGCGCCAACATCAATGGCCAGGTAAGGAGAGCACTTGCTGGACTTGCTCAGTCTGTTGTGGTTCAGTTGATGAGCACTTTCTAACGACATTGTCGTGGTCTTTTCAGGAGGCCAAAGGAGGCAGGACGCCCCTGTGCATCGCCATTGAAGCTGGCAATCCTAGTCTGGTGGAGTTTCTAATCAGCGAATGTCAGGCGGACATCAATGCGGCGACCTACGCCGGGATAACGCCTTTCCAGATGGCGTACGGGTCCAATACCAGCATCGCCGATCAACTGGTCAGCATGGGCGCCTACCAAGAATATCCAAACTTTTCCGACTCGGACTCTGATTCGGACTACGGCTTCGATGATGTGAGTACCTACAATTGACTCTTCTAGCTTACCGTAGTTACGTACCAATTGCGATATCGCGGAGAGAAATTACGGTTGACATTGTGTTCGAACTTTCATGTGTGTCAGAACTTGACTCGGGTTATCAATTGAGTTCAGTTGTAAAAGTGTCTGGAAGATAAAACTGTGCAAACCAATTCTCCGGTCCTCCAATATGTTATTTTTTGGACTTCAGAACTCGGACACTTCATGAACTTCAGGAAGTCTTTTGAAGTTTTTGATCTATCATTGAAGTTTTTGTTGCCTGAAGTCTTTGGAGCCTTTGGGGTCTTAAGGACTTTGGAGCCTTTAAATGTCTTAAGGTCTCCGGAGCCTTTGGGGATCTTAAGGTCTCCGGAGCCTTCGGGGATCTTAAGGTCTTCGGAGGTCTTAAGGTCTTCGGAGCCTTCGGAGGTCTTCGAAGCCTTCGGAGGTCTTAAGGTCTTCGGAGCCTTCGGAGGTCTTAAGGTCTTCGGAGCTTTTGGGGTCGTAAGGTCTTCGGGAGCCTTTGGGAGCTTTCGGGAGCCTTTGGGAGCCTTCGGGACCTTCGAAGCCCTTGAAGTCTTTGACGTCCTTAACGTCTGCCATCATGTGTACATAAACACAACCACCATTTTTGGGATCAGTAGTTTATAAAATTTGGGGGAGGAATGTTGAAGACAAGGTCGAAAGATTGGACACTTCTGCAGCACAGTACTGGTTCGGTCGCATACAACGCTATCTGCCATTTCTGCAAACCCTTCAGAGCTCTGGGAATGAATAACATTGAAGGCCAAATTATTTCCCAAAGCAAAGCCTTGTTTGGTGATTACCACTGGGTGCCATCAGTTGTCTTGCAGCTGCAACGGCTGAAGTGGCAGTGTGGGCCGTTGCGTTACTCATCAGCCAGGGAATCCAGGCTCTGGGGCTTATGTAACCCATTGTTGCAGTCAACAGAAACCCGGCCCACACATTCCAAAAACCGTTGATAGCGCAAGTTTGCTTCCAGCCGAGCCTGTCACGTGACTTCATTGAGCTTCTGAAGCGCGTGGGAGATGGCCAGCAGTTTGATCGTCGAACTGAATCAGCCAGACGTGGCTGCCTGGGGAAACCAATGACGTTTCCGAGAACCAACTGTTGTGCCTGGGGGTGGAGGCGTAGGTGGCGCAAGTGAGCTCCAGAACAGGTTCTTTTCAGGGGTGGAAAATGCAGATCATTCAACCCCGAAGAACTTTTCGGGTACTTCACATCCGCCAGTAACTTTTTCTGCTGCTGGAGCAATGAAACAATGGCTGCTTGATGGCTTTCTGGCCCTGGTCCTAGCTGGGTTTACCTGAGGTGGAAGAACACAATCGTTGGGGAACTTGCTCTTTCGACACGCCAGTGAGCTTGTCATTGAGCGAGTCGGGAATTCCAGCCGTTCTTTCGCTTATTTTGGGTTATGTCATTAGCGAGCACAAATTTCCCCAAGGCGAACACGTCAGGCTGATGGGCGGTTTTTTTTAGGCTGGCTGCTCTTGCTGGCCAACTGTACCCGAACCCGAAAGACTGGTATGCAGCGAATTGCTTCTGCGGCTGGCCATGGCGCAGATCCAATCGAGGGACACTGGCCACACCAACGCAGACGGTGTTTGTAAACAGTGGCCATGGTGGAAATTCAACCTGAAATTGGTACCAGTTTACCCCCTGAAGCAGTTGAGCTGGTTTCGAAGCAACATTGGCTCCTGAAGAGGCCTTGCATGCAGTGCCTGCCAGAGTTGGACATACAGTGGATGCCCAACTCTGGAAACTGTGACCATGGTGGAAAGTCAACGCAAAATTGTTGTCAGTTATCCCCTGAAGCTGTTGAGCTGTGTTCGAAGCAAGCCAGGCTCCTGAAGCAGGCCTTGCATGCAGTGCCTTCCAGAGTTGGACATACATTGGATGCCCAACTCTGGAAACAGTGGCCATGGTTAAAGTCAACGCGAAATTGCTACCTGTTTACCACCTAAAGCTGTTGAGCTGTTTTCGAAGCAACATTGGCTTCTGAAGAAGGCCTTGCAGTGCTTTCCAGAGTTGGACATTCAGTGGATGCTCAACTCTGGAAACAGTTGCCATGGTGGAAGTCAACGTGAAATTTGTTCCAGACACCAGTTTACACACCCCTTATCAGTTGAGCTGGTTTCGAAGCAACATTCTCCTGAAGAGGCCTGCTTTCTGTGCCTTCCAGAGTTGGTCATCCAGTGAATGCCCAACTCTGGAAACACCTGCAGTAATAGTAATTTTTGACAATGCGTTTGCTGTAGACCATGACTATGAGTGTGTTTTCAACCATACAGGGTGATTCGTACGTCCTGAGAGGTGACTATTTAGATCAGAGAGCGAAAGTTAACCATCGGGAGAATATCAGATAGTAACTCGTCATTCCAAACTATTTTGACAATCTTCACTTGTTCATCAGTTGATGAATCAGCAGAATTTCTCTCATCTCAAACTGTCGAGATAGACGCTGTCAAGTGCGTGGGTGCTGTCTGAGACTTGCTCCACGCTTCACTGAGTCTGATAGTAAACAGTTCTCAAGTGGACAAGGATATTCATAACTCTCAGATAGTAAAAATTCAATCCAAACTGTTCGAACAATCGTCACTTGTGTAGCTAGGCCATCTGAGATTCTCTCGATGGTTACTGTCACTCTCAGCTCTCACTGAGTTGAATTGAAGCCTTAAACAATTTAATATGGAATTAAGGGATGCTAAGCAGTCCAATATTAGTCCAATATAATTTTTAGTTCCAGCAAGTGGACACATTGTGACGTAGGATTTTTTGAAACCTGTGTATAACCACCAGTTTCATAATTGGTAGTTGGTGTATGAAATTAAGGAAACTAACTCGTTTAATGTTAATCAGTGCATTAATAACGGTGCAAATGCTGCACTGAAAATCAACACACGCCATTCGTTGGAGGTCCAGCTAATTTGGGGAATTTCCCCTATCGTAACTTGCAATAAGATGGGATGGGGTGGAAATGGGATTGCAAAATCCATTGTCATTCCAGGTGGCAGTTGCTGACAGAGCGACACCTGCCAAATTCCCGTCGTTCGGAAATCCCCCCCAATAAATGACGGGCCCTGCGCAAACTTCCATTGCCAAATTACGTATTTGCGTTGCTAGCTGGCTGTATGCGTTTCCGAATTCTTGGTAGGTTGCGTGTTTTAGCGACATGTTGTTGGTTCCAAAGGGTAATAGGAACAATTCACCCCAGCCGAAAAGCACGTTTACGTGCTGCATGATGGACATGTGGCGATTGCATTATCGTGCCAAATGCTTGTCCATCGGACCGAACCAGGTGTGTGGGTGGCCCGACACTTGTTTTGGCGTGTTGACGAGTGAACTCGCTTCATTAAAGTTCAACTTTTTAACGCGGTTTTTGCTTACATCTCCAGGTTTTAGTTGTTTTTTAAAGCGAAATCATGGCCGAAAACCAGCCGCAGATTGGAACGCTGGATCTGCAACCTATTTTTACCTTTCTATTACATGTACATGCAACTTGACTTGGTGTGAGCGTTGCACATTTTCCACCTTTACGAAATCATTTTTAACCGGCTTACCGAAGTCTTACTACTGAAGACGCACCAAGGAAAAACGCGATAACAAAAACCTGGTGACTTACTACGTACATGTACATGCAGGGGAACGAACTGCTTTCACGGTTTCTGCAGTGGATTGTGGGAGCACGTACTGGCAACACTGAGGATAACTACCTGTTTCTGAAACACGGTGAATGTTACGGAGTTTCCCATTACCGAGTGGGAATTTACGGCACCACGTCATCGCGGTTTCCGCCATTTTCTAGTTTTTAAAACTGGATTTTCGTTTGATTTCTCTTCAGTATAATAGGGCTGAAATTTGGCACTCGTGAAATGTCGCTCGTTTTCGTGCAATTTCTGGCTTTAAAAGCTGAAAAAAATGCATTCAAACATTCTAGAGCTAGTATTCGAAACGTACGTACGTCTGGTACTTCGGACCGCCTGATGGCCCCAGAATGCATTTCGCCTTAACTTCTCAAATACATGCACATTTTGAAAGGTTGCATTCGAAAAACGTAAGTTTTTTGACGCCTTATTCTCATTTTCTCTACAATTTTAATACATGTATTTTTCGAAATCTCCCCCTCGACCTCGCCTGTTTTGGCAGTTTCTTCAGCATCGGCGAAGATGTCAAGTCGTGCTTGTTTTCCCCCATAGCTCCACCTTGGACTTCGCATCTCCTTGACCAAACCTTTATCCTGCTTTTGCCAAAAAAGCCGCTTGTCGAAGGACGTTTTTCCAAACTTTTCTGCCAGGGGTGCGTGCTACGTTTCTGCATGTTTATGCGAGAAAATCTAGAACTAGTTAAAACGAATTGCATGCTGGGACCAACACGTGTTTCGTGCTGCACTGGCGTACGTTTCGAACGCAAAATTCGTATATAGGCCTATTTTGTCTACGCGTCCAAGCATTTTTTCCAAGTTTAAAGTCATTGCAATTTCTTTTTCTTCAAAGATTGAAGCACCATCCATTTGGATTCGGATGCGGTTTTTAATTTCCTTCTCAAAATTGATCAGCACACGGTAGAGGAAACGAATCTTTATCTCCAGGGGGGAAATTTGGTCACGTGATATTGCTATCAAGAGCTTACCATCAAGAGTGGCTTTCGAGATTTCTGACAAGGGTTTATCACCCTCTCGACTACGCAGTACGAAACTCGATTTGAAAACACTGATAATGAATGTGAAGGTCAATGCCAGACTGAATACTACGTTGCACGCAATTTCCCCATATGTGGCACTTGCTGCACTTCGACCTTCAGGTGACCCCTGGATGAGCAGTGCCACTGACTCGTCTTCATGCAAATTAGTTAAATTAGTTTCGATTGTTGGGACGAAGATAAACACTGCTGTCTAGCAGACTTCTGGTTTTAATTGGGTGAGCTGTTCGCAAAGTGAGGGAAATTTTGCAAAAATTTGCCATGCTGCATGGTTTCCCCTACAAGATTTCCTGGCCATGGATTGGCCAGGGGAAGTTGGGGAAAACTAACGGAATTGGAAAACTGCCACAGGACATGAGTGGCACTGGGTTGGCTCCCATCCCCCGTCTATTTTTGGCCTTCCTCCTGAGTGGCTTGCTGAAATTAATGAGTTTGTCAGATATGATATCAGCCGTTTAGTGCTGGTGGGTTTCTCCCGGGACAATTTATCTAGCCTTGTGTGCGCACTTTAATAACAATGGGGAAACTCGAAGTTTTGGCTGCCAAACCTTCCTTCGCGAGGGTATGGAGAATCGCACTGTTGCGGCTGATGGAGTTGTGTAGTTGGAAGTTTGGAACAATCTGGCAGCACAGCCGTTGTCAGAGTTGAGTATGTCAACTGCTGAGCTTCTGGAATGTTGTAGACCTGCAGGAATTTGATTTTGAGCATATTGATTATAGTTGTTGTCCAACGCGCAACTTATCAGTAACTTGTTGCTGATAACGCCATTTGTGCATTGCACTTCCGGTCGGCTGTCGCTGGGGACAGGAAGGGCGGTTTGCAGAGCCTCACGACCTCTTGGAGTGAGCGATAACGCAATGTCGCTGTAACTTGGGTGGTCCAAGAAAGTGGAGAATGACATGATGCTAACGATGGTAAAATATTCGAAAACTAGCCAGGGTATCACCAGAACTCAACTGACAAACTTGGAATAGTCGGGGAAATTTGAAACGACTGAAATGTTAGGGAAAATTGATTTGTTTTGTAAACTGAGGGAAATTCAATATAGCTGTCACGTAGCTAAGGAAATTTTAATAGACTGGAATGGTCAGGGAAAAATGATTTTGAAAAAATTAGGGGAATTCGACAAAATATGTTGTTGTTTTCATAGAGCTGTGGAAATTTGGAAGGACTGGAATAGTGACTTAGTTTGAAAACAATCGGGGGAAATTCAACATCTGAATGTTAAATATACTTTCACGTATGCCTAGCTAGTTATTAGTTGACACAAAAGTTAAAAGATGGCACTCAGCCAGCCCTGCATCCATAGGGGAATTTCCATTGAAACTCAGTTAGGGAAAAAATCGATGATGAAATTGTCTATTTAAAAAAAAGCTAATCTAAATTTGCTATTTACTTTCGAAAGTTGTGGATAAACGCTGTCCCTAACCGCAAAAGGAAGCAGGGACTATACTAAAGTTCACACATACTTTAGTTCGACTTCATATTTATATAAAAAAAGCAATTATTTACATTGATATAAGCCACATTTTTGCATTTTCGATGGTCAGGGAAGTTTTCAAAAACTGGAAGAGTCCGGAAAGTTGAAAATGTGACAGCCTGATGATGCTAAAGATGGTAATTCCATGCATGGTTAAAACCAATGGCGTTTTTTGGGAGACCCTGCACCTTCTGCAATGGGTTTTGTCGATCGAGGCTAGGGGGCCATGAATGAGGCCACAAATTCACCATTTGCCAAAAACCCAAAATCATTGCCAACTCCCATCGCCGTGGCTACGGCTATGGAAATTAGTGCCTAATCTCGCAACGGGGCCCGCCCTCTGGTGCTTTTTTTCGGCGCATTCCGTGGCCGAGATGGTGTCGATAAACTGGCGAATTTTTGGGCCGCAAAAAGCCATTTTTCGGGATATCAAGAGCACGTTGCTGAGCTGCTCATTGGCTCCCCAGCAGAGGTAAACAGTCGACGGCCAGTGGCCCGCAGCGGAACCGGTCTTTCGGGGGGAAAAAACCTCCATTGTCTGTCCGCTGTTGCAGTCGAGCAGCTGCGGCTGCATGGCGAAGACAGCTGCGGAATCTGCCACGAAAACTCGCTTTGTCGTCATTGTCGGCTGTGGTGGGATGGCCCACCTCCAGTCACGTTTTTCCGCAATTTCTACTCTAGGCCGAGTGGCGCGCTGGGGAAATCCCTCGCCACTCGAATGTCCTCTACCATTGCAGCGAGGGTTTTTTCTCAGCGATTAAACCAACCCACTTCGCGCCGCTCCCAGAATTTGAGGGAGAAGCAAATCGGAACGACCTCACTGATAACCCCACTCATCTTCGCCGAATCCCATTGTGCGCTCACGGCGCCATCTAGCGGCCGTCACGGCTACTTTGGTTATTTTGATTATTTTGATTTTGATTACTTCTCTGGGCCAATCTACATCAGGCAGCCCAGCCACAGTAGTGGAGCACCAACAACCTCACTGGCTCATTCTGGAGCCCTCCG
>JAQGAF010002597.1:0-21574 GCA_034687865.1 Kryphioiulus occultus
CTCGATATGGAGACTGATAACTGTTGTAATGGCGGCTAATATCACGTGACTCATTTCCTGTTGTAATGGTCTATAGCCTTGAGAAAAGTTTTTTTCTTGAATTCAATTTCGAACCATCACAAATTTCATGTTTGAAATAATTAGACCGCTCAAACTCGAGTTCGGCTAAGGTGAAGAATTGCGAGAAATTGCTAACTAGCACGGCAATTCTTGAAATATCGCTGATCTGAAACTGAATTGCCGAATGCGCAATGGCAGCCCCGCATGGTGGCGCCACCATTGTGTCCTACAGTTCACAACTTCGCCAAAATGGTGTACTGTTGTGCTCAACTTTGCAAGTCGAAAAGCAGTTCAAAGCGATCCAAATCGACGGAAAAGCTCTCCTTTCACGAATTCCCTGCCAATTTAGAAAGAAGAGCTGTATGGATTAAAAATGTTGCCAGAAAAGACTGGTTGCCGAGTGACAGGTAAGTCAACGAAACTAAAACGAATATTTCATCTGCTAGAAGGAGGAGGATATAGCTGGGCTTTGATTCTCATTTTAACACTATCAAATTAAATTCCCTCGCCAATATTCTGCTATGACAGCTGCACATTTATGCACTTTGGTAGATGTGAATTCAGCGTGCAGCAACAGCAGATTGATTGTGCACATATATTAAAGCAAATATGAGCTTGCCAACTAACTATTCAGTAGCATGTGGTGCTATCCCAAGATCTGACAAACATTTTTAGGATTGTTGACGTGTTCAAAAAATTCCCAAGTTGATAATAGGAAATCTGCTTATTAGCTCACGTTTGATTTTACAGCCAGCGATTGTGCAGCAAGCATTTCACCGATGACCAATACAAAGTTGGGAAGAAGCATTCCTATCTTCTTCCAACCGCTGTCCCAACAATATTTGAAGGAAGAAAATCACCGTCTCGGCAATCCAAGTCACCACCATCGAAGAAGCCTAAACGTCCTAGAAAAACAAAAGCTACAACCGATAGCAAGGATACAAACTTCTCGAGTGTTCCTAGTGAAACAGAAGAAATTGCGGGGATGGCTGAGGATCCCAAATTGGCGAAAACATTGTGTGAAACAGCTGAGAATGGCAAGAGAAATAATTCGTTAGAAACTTCTAGTGGAATGGGAGAAACTGCCAAAAACAGCACATGTCCAATGTTGTTGGAAAGGTCTCGTGAAACTGAAGCTTCAACAATTAATGGCAAAAATCCCGAATTTCCAGAAGTTCATAGTGAATCGCCACTCGCGCCAGAGTGCGGAAATGCACGTAGAATAATCGTGGTTTCTAAAGGAACAACAGAGACAGCCGAAAATGGCAAGAGATTCAGATTAATGGAAATTCCTCGCAGACGGGGGGAAACTGCAAAGCACGGCAAAAAGTACACATTGTTGGAAATTCCTAGTGAAACTGTCGAACATGCAAAAAACGCCAAGAACCTTAAGTTGTCCACGATTTCTGACGCGACCGCAAACGTCTGCAAGACTTCCAAATTGCCGAACGTTCCTGCTAAACAAAAAGTAGATACAGAAATTCCTTGGCCGGACGATGTTGAGCATCACCTAGCTATCGAAAGAAAACTAAAAGCAAATCAAAAAATGATATACAGGCTCAGAGCAAAAATCGGTAGCCAGAAAAATGAGATCGCATCATTGAAAGCAACTTTACAAAAATTCACCTCTATGCCTCTGCTGGAGAAAGTGCAAAATATCGAGCAGGCAGCCGGCGAAGACAAACTGCACGCAAAGTTTTTGCTCTGCCAAATTAAGGGTTATGGGAAGAAGCGCATCTTGTGGGACGATAAATTGGTGCGGTGCTTCAAACACTGGCGAGCAATGTCTGGTAAGGGATATGACTTTCCCCGGACTTGCGGGCTCCTGCGTCTACCTCATCCGTCGAGTTTGGGACGATATGCAGACTCGAGTCAGGCTGACGCCATAATCTCCTCTGTCATTGAGAATCTCGGGCAAGGTCCTGAAGTGATGAGCGAAGAAATTCACGATGCCACCTACCTGTTCGATGATTGTGAAGTTGCAGTTGCTACCATACCTTCAGGAGATTGCTCGGATGTGGTTGACTCAAATCCAATCGACCAATTTCAATATATTCTTTGATCGTTCTAGCAATGTTTACAACTTCTAAAGTATTGGTTTCTGCTGAAATGTAAATAAACGCTTGCAGCAAAAACAGATTATGGATTAATTTGCTTGGTCTAAGTGATGTGTAAGAAAGATTCATGTCAATTCCCCCCTTTAAGGGACCCTACACGAGCATTATTACTGTCAGTTTCGACAAATATGGACAGCAAAACTGATCATGTATGGGCAATACTGATGTATTGATGTTCGATACTGGCGATTATCGAGATATTGACAGTAATACTGACCGTGTAAGGGCGTTCGTCAGTATTCTGTCAGTATCGAGCCAGCATCCATGATTGACAGACGTACCACATTCATTGGGTTTCGTCAAAGGAATTCATATGAGAACACATTTTCCGCTGTTTTTCTCAATCATCAACGTATCGTTTGTGAGTGAGTATTGAAATTATTGCTAAATAAGCCTTTAAAGTCTCAAAGTACCCATGGTACTTTAGAACCTCAGTCAACGAAATCCACGGTGATACTGAGCTTTTTACTGACAGTAAAGTACTGATCATGTAGGGTCGCGAAAATATTGACGCATACTGTATTTCTACTGATTCTAAACTGACTGACAGTATTACTAACCGTGTAGGGTCACCTTTTCCCTTTGCTTTCTACTGTTAGCGAGCGTCCGAAAACCACTAGTCACGATCAATGAAAATGGCTTCATTATTCGTATTTATTGATTTTTCATCGACAATCACTAAAACTTGACATTTACTGGAAGTGCCAAATAAAACTACTCACAAAATCACCAGCAGCTTTGATTTTCGGCATGCGCGGAGGGCCGGCATAGAATGCAACGGCGTCCAGGAATGGAGATCGGGCCGTGGTGGCATCCTCGATTCGCGAGGAATTTCAGCTGCCTTGCGATTGGTTAGGCGCATGAATGCTCGATTGAGGACACCCGTACAATTAGAAGCACGATAAATGTACAGTGCCGGAAGAAAATTTACAGCACGGCAATGAATGAATGGAAATGGACAATGAACCCTGACCCTTATTTTTACACCAACTAGAGAAGCTATTCCGAGCGTTGCGCTATCAGGACACCTGACTGGGTTTCTAGGTGGGGCGGCTGTCACGTGGGTAGAATTCGGCCAGCGTCTTCGCGGGAATACGCTTGAGCATCTCCTTGGGGAAGATACGAAGCAGCTGCCAGCCGATGTCCAGCGACTCGAAGACGGTACGGTTTTCGTAGTTTCCTGTTTTAGGGAAGAGAAAAAGGTAGTGTGTCGAGGCTGGGACAAGAACGTGAGCGCCACGAGAAGTTCATTGCTTTGTTACCTTGAGAGATGAAGTTTTTCTCGAATTTGGTCAGGAATTCCAGATAGAGCAAGTCTTCTGACGACAGGGCCTCCTCACCGACTACGGCCTTCATTGCCTGCACGTCCTTTCCAATGGCATAACAGGCATACTGAAATTCAGGGAGAAATTGTCCAAATTAGAGGATGAGAAGTAGGATGACAGCATGAGAAGTAGTTTTGGGGCCTGCATCATTTTGGAACAGGTGCATAAATAAATTATATAAATTGATTTCTTTCGAAAAAATTCTTGATATGAAGGCAACACTTAAGAGGATCAAAAACTGGGCGACTGGTTAGCACAATTTATCAATATTAATGAAAGATTGCAATATTCTACCAATATTCCGAAATCTGCTCATTGCTGATATGTTCTGCTATCAACAGACTAAAGTGAAAGCACAAACAAAAGGTGACAAGCTATCAAAACTGACCAACTGATTGGACACATCAGCATGGTCCTTTCTTGTCATGTCTTCGCCAATGGCTGATTTCATCAAACGGGACAGTGATGGGAGTACGTTGATTGGGGGATAAATCTGCAAGATTCGAAAGGAGAAATTGAGAAACTGCACATGGGTTCTTCCTCTTTAATAATGTCACCCATTTGCTTGCCTGTCTGTTGTGCAGCTGTCGGTCAACGTAGATCTGACCCTCCGTGATGTATCCGGTCAAATCGGGAATTGGATGGGTAATATCTGTATTGAGCAAACAACAAAAGTCCAGATTTAGTTATAGGAGTTTGTTGAGGCCTACTTAAAGAACAAAAAATTGCGAGCCTCACCATCGTTGGGCATAGTCAAGATGGGAATTTGGGTGATCGACCCGTTGCGGCCCTCAACTCGCCCTGCCCTCTCGTAGATTGTGGCCAAATCGGTGTACATGTAACCGGGGAAGCCTCGTCGGCCTGGTACTTCCTCCCTGGCAGCTGACACCTTGTTGTGCACAAACATGCCAGAATTCAGAATCTGACACTGAAAATGGCGCTCCGCTAAACCGCAAAAAAGGTTACCTCACGAAGAGCTTCAGCATACGAACTCATGTCGGTCAAGATGACCAAAACGTGCTTTTCGCATTGGTAGGCCAAGAATTCAGCAGTCGTGAGTGCTAGGCGTGGCGTGATGATACGCTCGATGCTGAAATGAGACGATTCAAAAATTATCTACTCAAAATATCCACATCTATTAATTGCCGGCTCCTTGCAAGTATGAATAAATTGAGTTCCAGGTGACGTAAGTCATGCTCTACAAACGTTATGAACTCAGAAAATGTCGTTGTAGAAGGACAATTCTCAAACTCACGTTGGATCATTGGCCAAATTCAAGAACAAGCACACGTTCTCCATGGAACCATTCTCCTCAAAATCCTGCTTGAAAAACCTAGCAGTTTCCATGTTCACCTGGAAGGAGAATAGGCAAAATGAGCCAATTTTTAAAGTAACAAAATATGTTTCAGAGGCAATTTTCCACTTACACCCATGGCGGCAAAGACTATGGCAAAGTTATCATCATGGTCGTCCAAGACGCTCTTTCCGGGTACCTTCACCAAACCACCCTGCCTACAAATCTGTGCGGCGATCTAGGGGAGAGAATAGAAATTTTGATTAGAAAAGGATTACTTTTCCAAAGCTAAAAAAAACCACTGGAATTGCCACGCACTTCGTTGTGCGGTAAGCCAGCGGCAGAGAAAATCGGGATTTTCTGTCCTCTGGCAATACTGTTCATGACGTCGATGGCCGAGATTCCAGTCTGGATCATTTCCTCGGGATAAATACGCGACCAGGGGTTAATTGGTTGCCCTGCAACACAGAACCTGTTAGCACTATTTGATCAAGACTAGCAATCACTCGATGCGTTCAAAGCAATAACCTTGAATGTCCAGATAATCTTCGGCTAATACTGGAGGTCCCCTATCGATGGGCTTACCAGAACCGTTGAAGACACGACCTATAAGAGGAAATGCAAGTTAGTCTCAGTTTTAAAATTACTCCATCGCAAATAGTTTTTGTAAGAAAAGCTACATACCCAACATGTCCTCGGAAACGGGAGTTCGCAAAATGTCTCCAGTGAATTCGCAAATGGTGTTTTTTGCGTCAATGCCAGATGTGCCTTCAAACACCTATTAAAAATCCAAATCGCTAGAGCCTCTCTGCAGAAGGCTAAAATAGAATAAAATTAGATGATGCTCACCTGGACCACGGCTTTTGAGCCACTGACTTCCAGCACTTGTCCGCTTCGGATGGTGCCATCTGCCAGCTCCAGTTCCACAATTTCGGCATATTTCGGGAACTGAAATAGGCATATTAAACCATTTTAAGATTTGCCAAGGGCCACAACAGAACCCACTATATTGAACAAATTCCTGTGGAAAAACAGTGCTTGACAGACTCGTTTTGTAATGCACAGTTCCTGCAATTTTCCCTTTGTGGAAATCTTATTTTCAGATCTAAAATACAACTTCTTCGACCTTAATACATGTAAACATTGAACAAATACTATTGCCTTCAAAATATAGTCTACTGAATATTGCCTTTATGAAAACTTTGTTCAACATTAAAAATATTTTATATATTTTTTTAAAAAGTCTAACTTTTAATTTTTTAAAAGATCACTTTGCTGAGCATCTGAGTAAAAATCCCAGAATGCCCCACATTTTAGTGCCCTTAAATTTGTCCCTTCCAAATGGTGAAATTTTGTTTTATCACCCCCTTAATCTAAATTCCACCCGATAGGCCACCCATGACGTTTGTTAACTTACTTTTACGTCATCCAAGATAACGAGAGGTCCGTTGACGCCAGATACAGTCTTGTAAACTGGAAATCGACAAGCAAAAATTACCACCACAGATCGAATGCGATAGCTTCTTAAGGGGAGGTTGGTGACGACATAGCTGTACGACAATGAACCGAGAATGTGCAGTTATCTTGTTCCAGCGACTGATAAAGCAGGCTGCGATTTCTTGTGTCTCTAAATTAAGTTGGTCTAACAAACGTTTTCTTATCTGCGTGTATGTGCAGAGCTTGGCATCCGATAAAGCGTTTGCACAACAATTAGTACCTATTAATGGCTTGCGAGGACGCTAGCTAAACTTCGGCACGTTTAAAAGGCCGCCTATTGTCGGACATTATAATGGCAGTAATAATTTGTCGGGATGCCGAGGGTGGTTGAAACTGGTTTGGGAGGAAATCTTCAATATTTCGCCAAGTATGAGGCAACCGCAATGAGGACACGGTTTTGCCTGTTGGGGAGAACGAACGAATTTTCATTGTACATTTGGGAATAATTGCATGGGTAGGAGACAAGTTTAAGGTCTTGCTACCGGATCCACAAGGGGGCACATGTAGCCAAAAGTCATGATGAAGCCTAAGACGACTACAAATCTGCCTTGCATCACCTAATGGCACATCTTTCGAATCTTCGAAAGGGGAATGGGTGGTATCGCTTGCCTGTTCAAGGTCGCATGACTGGTCTATTTAAAAGGTCCCAGCAGGTCCAGTCTGATGCAACACCAAGTGCATGATGCACGCTTTGGACATAATTGGGTGCAGAGCTTGTACCTGGGAAGCAGTCTGATGAAATTGATTCAAAATTGATCTACAGACGCCATTTTGTTGTAGTAAACTCTGTAGCTTATATAGGGGCCTTCAGAATGGTCTATTGAAAGTTATGCAACCCTGATTTTTATTGACTGCTGAAAATCTTAGTGGAAAGTATGAATTTTAGGCCGAGAAGGTATTTTCCTTCTCGACCTCTCATTTATTATATCAGATTTATCAAGATCGACCTTTAAATTTTTCGGTTCTGTTGCTTTTTCAAATAGTGCAAGCAAATAAATCAACCAAATTTTAGTGCAGTGTAGCCCGTGAAAATGTTGCAACAACAAGATCACAGGTCATGAAAATGTTGCAACAACAAGATCACAGGTCATGAAAATGCGTGAAATTAGAGCCGCTAAAAACCTGCTTTAATCGTCGGCAACGCATGACTGATTTTGGCTCAAACTGATTCATAAAATCCGGGCCAACTTCAACGAAAAACAGGAAAAAAAACACCAATCCCTCCCATCGCCTCCCCCTTCGATGGCCCAGAAAGTGGGCGTATCAAGTAACGCTAGCAGCACGCAAATTTCGTCCAGAATTCGCAGAAAACTGCGGGTTTCGAGTTTTGGTTGATCGGTAGGAGATACAAACGTTGGTCAGGGATCCAAATTCTTTGAATTTTGATTCAATTAGCGCTGCACTTCCCGCAAAATTCGGAAATGGCGAATAGGGACATAGGACTTTTCCGGCACGCTAAAATTGCATTTTATCAAATTTTCACTTACTTAGCCTTGGCTGGGTGATGTAATTTCGGTTGACGGCCAAGGCGTGCTCCTTTCTGGCCTGTTCGGGTGAGATGAACGCGGCTGGAACTCCTTTAATCGACATTTTTTCGGATATTTCGCAGCAGCAACCTGGCGAACAAACACCTTGCGACAGAAGAATTGCAGCTGAACTCGTGAGGCAAGTTCGATCTCAGAGGGCCCTGATTGGCCGATTTTGTCCACGTGGCTATTTCGAATCGCACTCTAGCCTGCCTTGCATATACAGGGTTGCGCACAAATCAAATTCTTGTCGCTTTCTAAGGGACGATCATAAAATACTCTTAGAATGGGTTTCGATGCGCACCTCCAATCTGCGGGAAAAGCAGTTGAATTCAAACATGAATATTAAGGTTCCATGCCTAAACACGTGCCTAAATAATATTTTCATAAAATTATTATTTCACAAAATGGGGAGATGATGAATATCGACGACTCCCATGGGATTTTTGAATTTAAAATACTCACGTCTAAATTGTAAATTTGTATGAATTAGAGCAATAACGAATCATACGCAATTGATAAAACCCAAGAATAATTTTGAATTTCGTTCGATGAAAGTCGCACATGGAAACGTTTCACTTACTGGAAGTGAATTTTTGAAATTTTATTTTCGACTCGGCAATGGGGTGGTTTGGTTCAAGCGTATTTGCGGCAACTTGACTTGCTCAATTAATTGTTTTTAAAACACCAGTCGGCTCAGGATAAATATTACATTTTAAGTTTTCATTTTAATAAAAAACGCGCTAACAATATAAATAGCAGATGTTATAGAAATCGACATAGGAAAGCTTAGTATGGAACGACGAATACAGCCGACTGACGATGTGTTTTGCAGAAACTGTTCAAAATTCCTTTCGTGCAATAATTACAAATAACTTATTCGAAAGTTCTGAATCACAGTGAATTTCCAACGAAATTGTTCATTCCCAAAAACCTCTATTAAAAAAGACGAGAAATCTGAAAGCTAACTGTATTCAAATTTTGTGACCGAAAAATATATTACACAGAAGCGTCATTTTGGGTTACAAATTTGGGTGCCGCACCTTAAAACATTAATAATCCTCGACATTCCCAATGTGAACCGACTTCCACCGCAGACCGTCTCCGAGGGGCAAGTGGCGAGATGGAAGAAGAATGTTCCACCAAGACCTAGGTGCAAATGTTAATAAATTATGATTGAACTTTTAAAGAAAACCGCTAAGTGAGAGAAAAAACCACTACTTTTTACTGACCTGCCATGATGCAAACCAAGAAACAGCATCCAGTTGGTTCTTGTTCCGAAATTATAGGGATTAACGAAAACCTGCAAGACAATTAATAGATGTTGAAAAGTTAGTTCTAACAATGGTTTTTAATTCCTCATTCATGCAGCTTGGTAAATCTCGCACAACAAACTGAAGCTCATGTAAACACGATTCCCTAACGAAACATGTCAATCTTTTGTTTTCCTCACCTTTCCTTCCTTTTTCAACCTGATTCTCTCTGCTTTATTGATGTGGGCCTCGATGCTCGTTTCCCCTCTAGCGATGAGCTTTGCGTGCCAAACAGTTAGCGCGCCCAAGGCTATCAAGACCCCAAAGCAAAGCAGGGCTGTGTACATCATCATACCGTGGTACCACGACTCATTTTTGTACGGATATTCCGGGTTGTACTTCTCGGCATCCAGTTTCTCCAGCATTAATTTCAAGGCATTGATTTCCTGGCAAAAAAAGCAGTAAAAGTTATGCAACAGTGCGTTCCTTATTTAGCCCAAGGTTTCACATTGGCATCAATTTTGTGTACTTCGCTGCATGAGGAACTTTCACATTTGATAGAGAAGTTTGCAGGCACAGTGTCATTGTCATATCCTCCACTCTAGAAAGACAAAACAGCAAAATTAAATCGCGCCGAAAGTTTGGTGTCGAAGCATCAAAAAACGAGAAGTGAACATATTTGCATTTTTACCAATCCTTGCACTGGATATTTTAAAAAAGGCGTTCCAAAGTTCCTTGAAAAAAATTGCAACTAGGCTTTCAAACATACCTTATAATTAGAAAAATGGTCCCAAAAAATATGCGCTCCAAAGATGACTAGGTACAGCGTTCCTGCTACCATGTAGACACAGTACAAGAAAAAATATCGATGGTTGTAATGTCCGATGCAATTGTTTACCCAGGCTGGTAGTGCAGTTAAGGCAGAAATTTCGAGAAATTTCAGAAATTAGCAGAAATTTCGAGTACCAAAAGGATACGACAGTGGTGGTCCATTTTTAAAATACAGCGATTGCAGATGCTGCAGTGGTGTGTTCGAGGCGGTTTTGGCGCTATGCACTTTTTGCAGATGGATGCAATTTCTGGGACCAAGTCTCCCTACAAAATTTCAATGAGCATGGTTAAGTCTCACGACTTAATGGATGGTTTCTTGGGGTTTTGTATGGCCGAACTTGCCTCTGGGGGGTATCCGGGGTGTGTCATAGCAGCCATGTAGTAATGAAAGCAGATGTTTATCAAAAGCCAATAGCCAATGATTAAAAGCAGGACTAGAGCGTAAACGTTATTATGCCACCAGTATGGAATTCCAACTACGTTAGCGATTATGATGATGGATGCCATGAGTGAACATACCCCAACCACGAAAACCTAAATGATTTGAAAATGAAACATGACAGAAAAAGCTTTTGGAATGAAACGCAAATTTATAGGATGCATTGGAAGAAGGATTAATGTATCAAGATATAACTCATGAATGTAACTTACAGGTCCGAAGAAACGGGTGAAATGGTCGACAAACCAGAATATCGGTTCCATTGCTGTGTCACACACATAATACAGATCGGTGAAGGAATTGTAAAAAAGGGAGTAGAAGACCAATTTTGCCACTCGGTATTCTCCCTTGAACCGACTGCTAGTGCGTTTTAGCCACCTTCGCATGGTCCAGTAAAACCTGGACATGCCTACGTCAGAGCAAACACCAAGTTGATGGAACGAAATCCATTTGTCAGACCTTCAGAAGCACGCGATCAGCTGAAAAACAAACAAGCATGATGTGTTCCAGCTAGACATGACTGAAATGGAAGTTCTCAGCAGGAAAGGGGAGGGGAGGGAGCAAATGATGACAGAGGGAATGAAAGTTGTGCTTTTTTGCGATGCCTTGTTTTGTATCACTAAAATCCAGCATTTTTGATCAATGATAAAGTTGTATCATTGGGGATGGGGGGCGGTTGGCGGTCCAAAAATGTCTGAAACTACTGCAAGGTCCCTTTATTTGATTATCACCCAAGCTAGAATGCACGCAGATTTTACATTATCTGGATAGGGCATTAGTGCTTGCAAAACCTTGTATATTCGAGGTCAGCTAGGCACAACTTAGGAAATTTTGATAAACATTTGCCAGCTGTACATGTACTGACAAATTAAAAATTATGAGAACGAAAAATATAGCCAAAGGTTCAAAGTCAAAGGTCATCCATAGCCCAGATGGTGGACCAACCCTTTGCTGAGCAAAGTAATAAATACCAACAAAAGTACTCGAAGCGCAAATACATGGGCTTATTTTTGCACGAGTAACACTTACAACTTTATAATCAAAAATGATAAAACGAATTTACCATATCCTCAACAGCATTCCAAATTCCAAGCTTTGACAAACTACGGAATCCTCAATGGCCCCCGCTACCATGCGCCAAAAATAGCAGCCGTCATCTACGGAGTCCTTCCTGGGTTCTTCCTGTAGTGGGTTCCTGTTCCCACGCCCTTGAAATTCGCCTGCTCGTCAAAACACGTTTAGCTTCAGGAAAATTGCTGCTTGAAATGAAAAATCCATCAAAAATCAACGAGCCAGAATGCAGCGCCTGCCAGACGACGTCCTGTACGTTATCTTTTCCTACCTCGACTTCGCTACCTTGTGTAAACTGTCGCGGGTTTGCAAAAGGTTTTATCATGTAGCATCCAGCGACTGTTTGTGGTTGACCGCAGGCAAGCGGTGCCTAATCACCAACCAGCTGTCAAATGGGATGAGATCACGGTAACGTTACTTTTTATAGTTCTGAGATCTTTCTTAGACCAGCTGATGGCCAATTATCAGCACGTTGTGTGTTCCAGGTCCTGCTTTTGCCTATCAGCGAAGGAGAAATGTCGCATTGCCTTGAACTGGAAGAAAGGGAAGTGCAAACGAATTCAACTACAAGGGCAGCGACAGAGGTATTGAAATACTATCCTTATCATGTGTCAAGAAGGCCATAAACATGGATGGGCGCATGGAAATTGCCAGTCAACAGAGGGCAACTGCAGGACTGATCATCAATTTTTCCATTTCAACAGATTCATGCCCTGGCTTCAGATGAGTTCTAGCAGACTATGGGTTTCACGAGGCGAGCATATTTTGGGCTTTGACCATTTGAGGTCGGGAATGACTCCCCGAAACCCCCTTCACGTGCTCGAAGGCCACTCTGGGGACGTTTGCCGCTTCGTGGCCAACGACAAATTAGTGATGAGTGGTGGGAGGTTGGTGAAAATTGAGCTTCAAAAGCAATCCCTGGTATAAATAACAACTATGCTTTTCTCCCGCGAAGAATCGTTACATTCGCAATTTGTGTAATATACTGGATCCACGTGTACGCTGAGCATATTTGTCTCGGCTGGCGAATTCGCATCGCTCGACAGATCTTCGGCTTCTGTAGATCCAACATAACATTCGAAACGTTTCTATCCTAAAAAAAAAGTGCATTCATGTTAAGTTTTGCTCAGGGGTTGCATTCTGAATTTCAGTCAATGTAGGCAAAAGAAACATGCAAGTAGTGTTTGAAATTCAATACTTGCCCTGATCGACATTGAACTACAATATGTCTCAAAACTATTGTATTTCAGCGATGGAAGCATATTGGGATGGCACGCTTCATCCGGGGTTACGGTCGTAAATGCCATTGACAGTCACAGTGGTGAGGTGAACACGATAGATTTTAACGAAGACACCGTTGTGTCTGGATCACGGGATAGAACCGTCAAGGTATGCGGTTTCTCAACTTTCAGACAATAGTCGGAATTTTGTATCTAAACAAACAGTTGGTTGTTAATATTATGCCTAAGGCTGATAATGGGCTTGCATAATGCGTACGAGTTTAAACTAAAAATTTAGTTACCTTGCAGATTTGGAGCTTGGACGATGGACAGCTGTCCGAGAGGCATAAACTGACCTTCCAGGACCGAGTTTGGTCCGTAGCTATGAGTCCTGCGAGTGACTCGTTCATCTGCGGTACGGGCGGTTGCTTTGATCATCCCTTGATGCGCTACGACTTGAACACGTGAGTCTCAGTTCTTAGCTGCCACGAGGTACGAGGTTTTGTTGATGGTTGCAATCTATTTGATCTCTAACAGTGGGGTGTGTCTGCAGCGGCTGGGCAACAACTACAGCTACGGTGCAGGTGTGCTTCACACCGTCTACGAGACAGCATTCCAGCTGCTAACGTGCGGCTACGACTCGTACATCCGCCTTTGGGACACCAGATGCCCCCTAGAGTGAGAAGCATGTTTGTTTGTGGAATTTTTAACGTTGGCCTATTTTCGCACGTGAGAAGCATGTGCACAAGAAAGAGGCAATTGGTTTGAGACTTTCAATTAACACAGCTCTTATCCCTCATAGCGTTGGCATTTGGGAAAATCCGTACGACCTGGCCGTCTACTGCTTGGCATCCGATCACAACAATGCTTTTGTCAGCGGCTCGTCGTTGCACGGTCTTGTGTTGCTGTGGGACAAACGGTTCTCGAACCCGATTCAGGTGAGAGACATGCGACCCGATCCTTTTCTGGCCTAATTTTGGCCTTTAAATCCTAAACCCTAAAAAGAATCTCGTTAAAAATCCACAAGTCTGAAGGCACCTGTAAAAATCAGGTTATTTTAATCACTTTTGGTCCGAAAACCTTTCATAAAACATTCGCTGTGTTGCCCAAACATTGGCAGAATTTACTTCCAATTACCACATCACGAGCCCTTTCCAATATCCGAATTATAAACCCCTCGGGGTGCAGGCCCCAAGGTGCCCAACTGTAGAATCCAATCTGCTCGAGCCACGTTCACATTTATAATGTTTTAGTCACTCGTTTTTCTTGCAGAAACATTATGTCGGCACTGGAAACAGTCCAGTTTACTCCATCACCTTTGACCCCTGCCATCTGTACGTCTCGCTGGATCGCGCGCTCTATCTGCTGAATTTTCACGAATACAGATCGTGATATTATGCTACCGAATCTTCGAGCTAGGTCTGTCCACAGTTGGTTTGGCCAGCCTGCTTGTTACTGTTAGCTTTCGTTGATTTGTGTAGGTTCCTTCGAGAACAATACCTTTCCTGAAAAGATTAAAAATCTTGCTTGATGGGCGTTCACAACGAGCTAGACATAACTTTTGCTTCCCGCAGTTTCGTTTAAAGCATCTGCTTTCGCAGCGTAGAGCAGAGCCAAGTCTTTGTTGTCCTCGTTCTTAAGAAATCGACCGTACTTCAAATAGATGTCCTTCAGCAACTGACTTGCGGGTGGTTAAGTAAAACAACAACAGGAAATGTGCGGTGAAATTGTTGAGGTCATAATTTGTACCACTTTTACTCGATTTCCAATTAGCGGAAATGCTGCTTGGGTACTGAAGCAGTTTCCTGACATGTTATCGAGCATATAATGCAAGTTTTTAACATTATTCGAAATCGTAACAGCTCCAATTAAAAATCTTTCTCAAAACCACTGAATGGAACAAAATTTTCCCTGGTATTTTTAAAGGATATTAGTAAATTCGTCCTCTCGCAATATTTTTAGGTCGCAGCAGACGTCAGCAAACAGTGCCGCTCTGTCCATGTAACTCCAGCTCAGGAGCATCTCCAGAACTTTAGTAAACTGCTGCATAGACAGCAAGACTAGGATGGCCTTTCCCTACAACAGAAAAGCAGTGTTATGAAATTCAAGGTACAAAAACAGAATCGATAACGTAATATTGATGCTCACCCTCTGGTCAATTTGAGGCGAAACGAGGTGATCAATCCATCGCCTCGCCACTTCCAGACATTCAGATTCATTGAGCGTACTCTACATCAGGGCAAGAATCATATTTTAAGATAAAGCAATGTATACAAATATTTTTGGTGCTGCAATGTGAGTTTTACTTCTACAATAATTACATTTAGAAAAACTGACCTTTGCTAACCACATTGCCTTTTCCCACTTGCCATACGTCTGCAGGTAGCGGCACGCATCCACACCCTTGCCGATTAAGCAGAGCAGTTGCACCCCCTCTGAAATGTACCCGTTGGCGATGAGGCTGGTGGCCACCAACTTGATAGTGCTCTGGGAAATGGACGATGACTGGACGCTGGCCACGATGCACGCCCTCAAGCAATCCGTGTAGAAATTCTCAGAGGTCGGGTCGGTCTCCAAAAGATGCTGCACAGCGCGGTCAGTTTCCCGTAGCAGAATCAAAGAGTCCGCACATCTGCTTGCGTGCTCGTGGCTCGTCTGCTTGCTCTCGTGCAGGGCCAGACGATCCAGCTGAATTTTCTGGAAATAATTTCAGAATTGATGAGGCAGCTTGGTCATTAGGACTAGGAATTGGTGCATTGCAAATAAACATAAAGCATGAAGGATGCTTGTCTTTTGCATAACTACCTCAAAGCTCTCAACATCGAATTAATTACGGTCAAAGCTTTCTTACCTTATACGTGTCAGAATCGCACAAAATGTCGTAATTCCCATCCAAGTATCGCGTTTGACATTGCCGGCAATTGTCTATCAGTTGGGCGGCGCTGCCGCGCAGTCTGTTTTTCAGTTCAAGTTGAAGGTAGTGTTGGGCCATTTCCCAAAACTTCACTTCACCCTCATCCCCCAGCAGCCTAGACAAAAGCAGTTGAGTTTGTCAACATCGCCAATCACGAAAACCGGCACTTTGAAAATGGCTGTATCGACTCACCGCGCCACTAACAAGAAGTGGTGGACGGAATGCAATGGACACCCGCTTTGAAACTGCCCCTTCAAATCCCTGAAATAGACGAAACCATATCAGCTCGTTTCTAATTTCCAGTCAGTTTCGCAACAGAACCATCATCACCTGTCGACGATATTGATATGGGACTTCAGAAGTTCCATTTGGTCCCCCAAAATCTTGTCCTTGTAGTCGTCCAGACAAAAATTTCTTGTCCGATTGGAGTGCAGCAGCAGAGTACGTATCAACATCGCAGATTGAAGCAGTGCGGGGCACCAGAACGATGCTGTTGTTTAGAAGGGCGAAACCCTTCTCAATTAAAATACAGGGTGTGTAACGGGGTGAACAAGTCATGGACAATCAGACTAACTCACCGAGGCATTCCCTGTCCACCAATGGCGAGGAAGATCCCAGCAGAAACAGGTCCATGATTCTCAAACATCCGTCGCTGGTCACCAAAACGGGCTTGTCCGACGCTGCCCAATCCGCATCCTCTGCCCGCGGCATGTCCTTTGGGCACTTCACCTGGCCGACGAGCTTGCTTTCGCGTACGTCGAAGACGTCCACCCCGTCGTTATAGAGGACCAGAACCTTCATGTTTCCTCTCCCAGGCGCAAACCGCACCCTTTTTATCCAGCCGCGGTGTGTTGGAACAATCCTTGGGTAAAATGATGAATTTCACATTACAATTCCGAAAGCACATCATTTAGGAAAGATGAAACGACACTTCCTAGGCAGAAAATAAATCACGTAACATGACTCACTTAAAGGCCCTTGACTTAAGGTCCCACAGGCTGAGGTTTCCATCCACGTCCCCCATCACGAGCTGCTCTCCCTTCCAGGAGATGCTGGTGATGCTCCCAATGCTGTTTTCAGGTGGGAGCTTGTTGCCATCCTTGATCACGCTGCCCTCCACTGTGAACTGGTAAATTCGGCCATCGGTGTCGGCGAAAAGGAAACTCTCTTTGATAAGCATATTTGTTGGTTGAATCGTCGCTCGGGATTCAGGGGTTGTGATGGCTGGACCAAGCAGTGGAGCACTAGCGTCTTTAACGCTTTGCTCGGATAGGGCAGCGTGCATTTTTTTCTTCAAGCTTCTCAAGTTGCTGATGGGAGCCCATTCCTATGAGAGTAAAACCAATGAGACTACATACCATTTTCAAAGAAGTTACATAACAATTCTAAAATGATGTTAGGAATAAAGTTGAAAGAGCGTGTTAGGGGCCCTGCAAATATTACGTAACGCACCAGGAAAGTGTTACGAACTGTTACAGGGGATCCGTGTGTTTTTCTCCATGTGTTACGTAACATTTTTCAAGGACCAGGATATCTTGAAAATTCTACTGCAGTGTTGCAGCTATAGACAGCAGCATTAGCTGATGTTCAAAATTAACTATTCAGAGCTATGCAGTCAGATTTGCAATGGATAGGTGATGCCTAAACCAAAATCATTGTCATCAGTAACACATTGCAGAATCAATAACAAATGGTGCACTAGGTCCTGTATAACCTACAAGTTAAATATAAAATCCATGGGTGAAAATACAATTTTTGTAAAAATGTGTTACGTAATACTAGGGGTGGGTTGTCTGCAAAGTGTTACAGGGGGTGGGTGGGTCTCTACAAAGGGCAAAAATTGCGTTACGTAATATATGCACGGCCTCTTATATGCGAGCTGAAGAAAACATTTTTCCAGCACTTACCAATGCTGTTATGACTGGAAAATGCCTTGTCATGGCCCTCAATAGAGTCAAATTTCTAATGTCCCACAATTCAAATGGATCTTCCTTAAAAGCAACGATGAAATACTGCCTGCAAAAACAAATTATCGGTTTTTCCACAGATTATGAAATAGTACACAAGAGCCATTATTGCAGAAGAGCTAATTTTTCCATAGTTGCAGAAACTTAGGACATTGCCTCAACTTACTTTAGGTGAGAAACTCTTATCATATCAATGGGTGATTCTTCTCTATTTTCTGACCTGAAAGTCTTCGATTTACCTACAAGAAGCCATTTTCATGAAAAACTACACATTTCCCCATGGCTTCAAATCACTACATGTACGCAATTTACTGTCAGGTAAAGACGTGACAATGAGAGTAAAAGTTGAGCTGTTTACCTGTTTGGACATCAGTTAAAAACAACTCGTTCCTAACATGGCCAGTGCTGTTGCCCATATTCTGATGTGCATAGGACAAAATCGCAGTGAGGCTGACCCACTCGATTCCCCTGACAGTTAAATTTAAAGAGTTAGGAAAATAAGCATCAACACCGTCCCCCTAATACACAGTATTATGAAAGCCCCAAACGTACCTGACTGGGTATGTGTGTACGGAGAGCTCCTTGTGGAGCATCCCGGCGGCCATGTCGAAAATCTGCACTACGCCGCTGGTCGCTCCAGCTGCCATCCAGGGCTCGTACATGTTCCAGTTTTTGGTAGTTAGAGGAGGGCACATGCGGGCAACGAGAGGTGGCGAGGCGACTGTCTGTAGAATTCCACTTAAAACGAATTTAAGTTGACACAGCTCTGATTTCTGGTTGACGATACAATTAAGGGGGAATTAGATTGGCAATCAATCGGGGTGGACTATTTTGGAAATGAGTGAATGATTCAATTCGGTTACCGAAGAAACGCCGTGCACAGGAGGAACCAGATCGGAAAAGGTGGTCATCAAGCGTGAAGGCGTGGGCTGGTAAAAAGTAAAAATATGGTAAAATTTTTGCCACAATTAAAAAATACAAAACTATCAAATAGTGTTTGAATTTTACTTGACTGAAGAATTAATTTCCGAAATACCAAGAACTTTAATAATCACATGTATTCAAATGGGAAATTTCATTGGTAAATCCACTAACAGGTCCATTAGTATACACTAAATTTAATTATTCATTTCGAGAATATTAAGCTTTCAACGTTTTACTGAAATAGGTATCAGATTGAATTCCAGCATGAGCAACTCTAGCTTCATCACACATTTTCTCAGTGGCTGAGTGGGATACAAATCTGGATTTGATATAAAAATGATCCGATACGGTTGAGACAATACATCAGTTCTTCACATTTTTTAAAACGTAGCAACAATTGTGCATGATTTGCCTTGTTTGTTAGTAGCTATACAATGTACAAAGACAGAAAAGCTGAAACTGTACAAAGAAAGTTGTAGAACTTGAAATCAAGAATGGCGTGTGCATGAGAGTTGATGCGGTTAATAATTAGAAAATTTCCAGTGAAGCTGAGTTTTACATTACCTGGTAACGAGATTTTAGATCCAAAGTCATGACCCGCCCATCGCTGACAAGCAGAGCAAAACTGGCCTCCGTCCGGGGACAAGCAGTCAGTCCAACCACGCGATGCAACTTCGTCAGTCGGATTGGATCTGACTGCGCCTTTGTGTCGTATACTACTTCCACATAATTGTCTAAAATGTCAGAGACGTTGTTAAATAAGCCACTTTTGCACCAAACACAAAACCTGGTCTAGTATATGCAGTTTTGCATAACCTGTGCTGAAGCTGGAGGTCGAGGTGTCCATAGGTGGGACAGTTGGCGTGTTTTGACAAAGGTGCAGAGAGATCACACCGTTCTCATGTAGACCACATACTGCATCCCTTTGACTCAAGGGCACCACTTGTACAAAGGGGGAGCTGGTGCGCTCCACTGTGATTACACCTACAGTCTAAACGAAGGGAATTGTGTCAAACTGGGCAACATTTTAAAACTATTTGCAAACATGTTTCTCCAAACATTTCGTATTCATAAAAATAGCCAGAATTTGGGCCCGTGCAATGCATACATGTACCTGATTGATTTCTAGGTCAAGGATGAGCACTTCTCTTGGATATACCAGCAGCAAATGATGCCGGCAAGCAGGATGGTAGCCAAATGACAGACATTCTATGGTTGATGATGGTTCCTCGAGCCTGAAATTAAGTTTGCAAATCATAAACTACTCGTTGACAACTTCTCAATGCAAATTATTTTTCCATAGATCTCCGAACAGCTGTAATAGTTTCTTGCAAAATACTACCTATGACAACTGAAATTATTTATAATTATTACATAATGATCTTTGATAGTTTTGAAAAGAAAGTGGAATTTAAAAATAAGAATTTTTTGGAAAATTTGGCAAAATAGGTAAAGGAATTTTGAAAAATTGTGTCTGCGAATTTGAAATTTAAAACTTAAAATCCACCATGGAAATTAACACATATTTTCTCTTTTGAAAAACTGTTAACTATATCGAGGGTTGCAGAACAATCTTGGAGGAGATTGAAAGTATTCCATTCAAAGATGGGTATAATTATAAAACATTTAAGCTAAATAAAGGAAAAGGTAGAATGAAATAAGACAAAAAGTTAGGAAATACGAGGAAACATTTCCAAATAACCACTTTATGGGATTTTTACCTCGTAGCTTTGCTGTCTGTTCCCCCGAGAAGTCGTACTTTTCGCTTCAGTTTGTCTCGTGTCCGCATTTTCTCATCAGTTTCTGAATTGGCGAGGTTTGTGGTGCTGGTGTTTAGAGCCGATGGGCAGGAAATATAAAATTTCCTACCGTTGCTGGATGGCACTTTGCTGAGAGTAAAGTCTTCGACAAGTATTATGCAATCGAGACCAAGAACTGAAAGTACATCCCAAGATGAGTAAGAGCGGTAATAAGAAATGGAAGTTTCCAAATGACGTGGGATACTCACAAGCTAAATTGCTGGCAGAAAATGGATCGAAGGAAAAACTCAATAGGCTCTCTGTGTAGCTTTTCTTCCACAATTTGGTTCCCGTTTGAACGTTCCAAATGATGAAGGAGTACGGGGGATGAAGCACGGCCAACATGTCATAACCGCCCTCGGTCACGCTTAAAGAAAGCCAGTGCATTTCTGGAAGAAAACAAATCCTTTTGATTTTTATATTTACTTGTTTTATAAGAAAATAACTTTAATTGCGTGATGAAGTTGCAAACATTTAGAAAAATGCGCTACCTAAAACTTGCTTGCTTCCATCGTTCAGCTGGCACAACATTTTCCCATCCCTGACGTTCCAAATATTGACATTTCCAGATGCATCGGCAGATGCCAATTTCAGCATGTATGGATGAATTTGATTGCAATAGTAACTTTCTGACGGCCATTTTACCTGAAATGGCAATGAAACGAATTGGCTGGAAGTCAAGCACAGCAAATGGGAGGTGGACATAACGATTTTGAGATCATATAATACATGAACATTCCATATCATGCATACACACCTTGGTGACGCAGCTTGGATGCTTGTCCAAGGTCTGTAAAATCTGGACGTTGGCGCAGTCCACCACCACCACAACATTTTGACAGCCATAGGCCAACAGGCCTTGCCATCCCCTGAAAAATTCTTGTGATTAGAATTTGCAACATAAATTCGTTCGTTTTGTGACGCCCACAGCTGTCAGGTTAGAACACAAATTTCCGCATTTTTGTGCAAACTTGCGGAGCGCGGCATGCAGCGCATAGCTGATAAAATTAAATCTGGGCATCTTACCAATCGATTGCGCCTTTATTTTGTGCGTGAAGTACGCCTGGAATGACTTTTGAAGAAATTTTTTTGTACTGAACCTGTGATGAACTTGGTTCAGTGGACGCCATCTTGTAAATAGAAATAGCAGAATGTTGGCGACAGTGGTGCCCTCAAAGAGCTAGAACGGGAAACTTAAAAACCCGCGAATTTTGAAGACTAACCAGAGGCTATCAAAGTTCCGTGAGGTTAGACCAGAATGCGATCTCTGTGGGTATGGAATTGAAGACATTACTCATGTACAATGCAGCTGCCCAGCATTGACAAGCTGGAGGGTT
>JAQGAF010002598.1:0-21574 GCA_034687865.1 Kryphioiulus occultus
GCTTTTATTGAAGCATACTGTCAGTACTACTGATTCTTACGTGACTGACAGTATTACTTGCCGTGTAGGGGCCCTCTAAAACGTGTTCCAAAATGGAATCCCACGTTCCACGGTTGCCACGTGCGCCACCTCCTCGCGCATGGACACGTGACTCCAAGCGACCAATCGACGCTCTCACGTGATGAGCGCCAAATTCAAAATCCTTCCAGTACATTCTACAGGGTTCCCCCAAACGTTAAATGTTCAACTTCCCTGAATTTTCTAGCCAATGTAAGCAATGCTATACTTACATGTATTGCTTGATAAACAGTAGATAAACAGGAAGTAGAACACAAATTTGCATGTGGGGACAGCTTGCAAATTTAGATTCAGTAAGTATTTTTGTGAAATTGGCAATTTCATTACAATTTCCACGAAATTGCTCGCCTTCCTCGATTTTTGGGTCAACTGATAACTAGCATCATGTACAGTACTGTATGTAAAATGATTTCAGCGTTGCTTGAATTTCCCTGACTTTAACAGGTTTTCCGAGTCTGGGGGAAGCCGAAGCATACGATCACAATTGTCAAGCTACAGTGTATGCACATGTACAGTATGTACATAACCTACGTGAATAATGCATTAGCAAAATTATGCCAGCGCTGACATTTCAAACATTCCTCAGCTTTTGGCAGCTGAAAGAACGTATAAATTGCAAATGCTGCAACCACGCCTAACGGTTGCCTGGCCTTCCAGCGATTCATTCATCTTTCGTTGGGTGACCTATATTTTTGCAAAGGTCAAATTGTTTCGTTTTCTTTTGCTCCCTCCGTGTGCGTTGTCGCTCAATGTCATCGGTACTGTATATAACCAAAAAAAAAAAAAAAGAAAAGCTCCATATGTTTGGTTTTCAGCGTTACAAACGTACTGCCGGCTAAGACTTGCTACGTGTCATATGCAGTACATGTACTAATTTTGGCAATCGAGTCTGGTTGCAGAATGTCCGTGCCAGTGAAACAAATCAAACAAATGCTCGACCTTGGCGCACGTAAATTCAATTTACGACGCGTAATTATTCTGTTTGGTTTACTTTGAATTTAGGCAGATTGCCCAGGGCACGCGCTCCTACCCTGTTTCTCCCATTGGCCAACATGCCAACCCCAAGAATTAAGGTGGTGGTGGGGGTGCCCAAGTAAACTTCAGCAGTTTCCAAATCTGACTGAGACAAATGGAGCAAAGCACTTTCCACCTTGTCCAACAGAGCAAATACATGTACATGTACATGTAGTATACAGTAAATGGTTTCCAAAGTTCTACACAGAGTTGATATCCACGGATATGCACAAAATACATGTGCAGTGTACATATAAATCTTAAGAAAATTTCATCTTACATTTACATGTACCTGTACATGTTAATTATCCACATTCGATGATATACTTTGTCGCTTCAACAATAAGTAATCCTCCAAACTAGTCACACATTTACGATACTGTAAATTTTGCGTAAAACGTTGTAATAATTTCGATTTTTTTTTGCAATTCTACAATTATATGGTTATGAACCCTTAAAATTTAAAGCACTGAAACTTACTTTATATGTAGTTCAATGATGAGACCTGACCTAGATTTTAGAACATCTACAGTATTCAAGGATCATGCAATTCATTATTTCTAATTTGATTCTTATAAAAAGAAAATTGAATTCAAAAGAGATTTCCACAGTAGAAGATACCCTTGGTCACATGATCCCAGCGGCCATCTAGAGGGTTTGGTGACATGATCCCAGTGACCCATTAAGGGTTTGGTCCAGTGACCACGTTGAAAGTTTTTCTATGCAGACGCCATTTTCGATTCTAACGACTGCGGCGCCGCTTGTTGGCACGCCATGTGAACCAATAAAGTACATGTACATGTAATAAAGAACTTTAGGAGTTCTACCTTGTTCCAGAATTTGGTCCTTGTATCTCTATAAGCTTTTTAAAAATTATTTATTGTAGTGAGGGGCAGACTTTCTGTTCACCTTGTAGTATGTGTAATATACTGTATGTACATGTACTCTGTAAAAAATGCTTTCAATCAACATACATGTACATGTTGCAAGGATGTCGATATCGAGAAAAATTTCGAAGACAATAAAACTTATTTTTTTCTCGGAGAATTGAATAGGCAAGAATGGCAAATGGCCACACATTGAAATGCCGTGCATGATAGTCGAGCATTTCAGAAGGCATTAAAATCTTGCAATCAAAGTAATGAACTAGTCAAGGTCGTTTAGCTCACACGTTTATCAGCAAGCGCGATCATGGACTAGCAAAAAAAATGGCGATTAATTGAAAAATATTCAGAAAAAAAAACTGGGTACGTGCACCTAACTTTAAGGGGACAATATCCATGTCAACAGTGGTTGAAAACTGGATCGAACGAGCTGAAATGCTGAAAACAAGAAATACCTGTTGTTTGTCTAAACTTTATTTTTAATCAACTACTGGCGATAACGGGATTTCTTAATTAAATAATACGTTTTGCAACCTGGCTCGTTTCATATTGCTTGACACGTAATATTTGGCCTCAAGTTAATTTCAATAATTCATGCTCATTGCAATTAACATGGTGCTTTCTTAGCCTAATATAGGTTATAGCGTGACGTGAACCCATACATTAGAGGTATTATACAACCGAGAAGGTAATACTGTAATGTAAGTGGGGACAAAATAACCAAAACTTGGAAAATCCAAAACAACAGCCTTGGACAGCCTTGAAGGTGGAGCCAACAACAACTTTCAAAGTTAGGCAATTTTATAAGTTGCCTTTTAACATTTCATTTGTTTACTTAACGTTCAATTTAATTTGTATTCACGTAACGTATTGCGTGGAATAAACTCGTCTTACTCACATTAATGGAATCAATGGAATGTGTAGATTATTAATTCTTTTTCGTATAAATTATGACACATTCCACATCAATTAGTTTGATAAAAATATTTGGATGTTCTAAAATATGCCATGCTGCAGCATAGACACAATGAGAAAGCGAGCTTCTGCCAATGGCTCGTAAGCTGGCAGTGATTGCCTGGCGGTTAGGGGCAGCTAAATCAGAAATTGCATTTTTAGTTTAGTTTTGGGCAAGTTAAACTACAAAATAAAGAAAGAAATAAAGGTGTCAGTATTGAATACTAGATAACTTGAATTGAAATATAAATATTAGCTTCCCATTTGGAGCAGGGCATATACCGTTCTTTAAGAAAAACTTAATTTCGTTCTCCATATTTCGGATTTTGTGTATTTACAGTAGTTAATATTTTGGCGCAAATTCAATTTTTCGATCTTCAATAATACATGTATTTTATTGGTGAAATTTTCACCATGTGGATTCACAACGAGATTAATCCGAAAAAAAAACCTCGCCGATATTCTAAAATTCTCTGGACAATTACATCAAAGTCTAGCATAATGATACCATAACAAAATACATTGTTTTGATATAAGAGCAAAAAATCCGTTCCAATTTATGGTACTATGAATGGCCTGCATATTAATTTCACAGATAAAAATTATTTTGAAAGTAAAATTAACAAACAGTTTCTGAAATTTATCGGATTGACCTAAAATTTTGGTGTATAAATAACTTTAGGAGTCGAGTTTTACCTTTTTTCAAAACCTGATCCTTGTACGAGTAACTAACAGGTTTTTTATAATAAGTTGTGTAATATGGGTGGGACTGATTTATCTCCAATTTTAACAGAATAAATAACTTAGGAATTCGATCTTTTACAAAATCTGGTCCTTATAACTAAATGTTTAAGACGATGATCACCCTGTACTTCATCGCATAATTATAACGACTAATCGTCTTAAGTTTCGAGCTAATCATGATACGGTACTCGGAAAACTGAATTATTTAAAACTTTTCGCAATTGAATATTAATAACATTTTGGGTTTGTTCCATTACGACAATAGCCTCACTGACCTCGGCGAAATTTATTCTAAGATTAAACGAGTTTTTTAATGAACGATACCTGTGAAAATGACTCATTAGGTCTAGCATTAATCTCCGAATATACTGTAGTTAAAGATAATCGGTACAAACGACCATTAGAAGTTCACCCAAAAGCATGTGTACGATCACTATCTTCAATTTCGTTTTGCACTACCTTGAGCAAAACTCAATCAGTAGTGGACTGTAGAAGCTTAACCTGGAACTCCCATATACATGTACATGTAATGTGCTTAACTGGACATCGAAAGTTTACAGTCTCCAAGCACATTGATAATGTCCAGATAATGTAAAACCACAAACTTAATCCCTTATAAAAGTCTAGCCTAACCGAGGCATTTCTTAAGATGTTCAAACCCCAAAAAAATGAATTTAAACACCATTAATATTTAAAAAAATGCAACGACCAATGATAGAATAAATGAAGATTCGAACAAGTTTTAAGAGAATTGTCTTTTGCGCAATATCACGTTTCCAGGGAACCATCGATTTAGGCAGATGCGACATCAACGCTATGACGTCACTGTATACACACATAGAATTCTGTAAACAAAGCTCGACTATCATGTTGGTTGAAAATTAATCTAAGAGAATGTATACTGTAGATTGTGAAAGTCATATGGCACCCTAGGCTACTTTGGAAACCTATGGGGAGGGGGAAATTTTGAAAACCCCTAAAGAGAAAACAATAGCTACATTTTATAGGTCATGAGTTTGTTCGTTTTATGGCGATTAGTTACTGTCAAGACAATTTTTTTCAGACAACAAACTTTCTTTCTACAATTCACTGAAAAGTACCAAAGGCCATTAAGGTAAACGCATTATTATTCTTGTGCATCGTCCTAAACCCACTCTTTTTGCCCAATTTGTGAACCAGAGTCGTGTTTTATGTTACGAACGCTAGTTTCATCACAACTGGACGTGTTATAACGATGATGTTTCGAATATAAATTTATTACTGCAATTTGATACCTTTAACAATGGAATAAAACATTTTTCATTGGCTAGCTGTAATGTTCAAAGAAGGCATTTGCAATTTTAAAAGATGGAATTTGGAAAGAAATACCAAAGAAAATATTTGTACAGCTTGCAAATCTGGTTGCAGTTTTAACTAGTTTAAGAGCTAAAAATACAGTCGACGTGCTTTGCTTTAATTATCAAAACTGGACGATTGTCGTTAGATTCTAAATAATTTTTTTGGAAATGCACCAACAAGAATTCTTTGTCGTTCAATGTTTTTGAAAAAAATTACAACCGACATACTCTGCTTTACCAAACATGGAAGGATATTGTTAGATGTTCAACCATTTTTTTTGGAAATGCACCAAATGCAGTTCTTTGTTGTGCAATATTTTTATGAAAAACAATTCACAGTCAACATGCTTGGCTTTATCAAATCTGGAGGATTATCTTTAGGTGCTCAATAATTGTTTTGGAAATGCACCAAAAATTTATAATGTTTTATAAAAATAAAATTCAGTCGACATGCTTTGCGTTATCACAACTGAAGAATTGTGTGCTGTCTAATGTTTAAAAAAATACAGTCGATGTGTTTTGCTTTTAAAAAACTTGGATGGTTATCCTTAATTTTTAATAATTGTTTTGGAAATGCCTCAAAAACAATAATTTGTTTTTCAATGTTTTTCTTAAAACCAATTTCACAGTCAACAAGCTTTGCTTTATCAACCCTAGAGTAGGTTATTATCTTTAGATTTGTTTTGGAAATCAAAACAATTATTTGTTGTCTAATGCTTTTATAAAGTTACTTCACAGTCGACATGCTTTGCTCTACCAAAACTACAGAACTAACGTCATAAACTCAATGATATTGTTTTGGAAATGCACCAAAAACAACTATTTGTGTCTAATGTTTTTTCAGAAAAAAGCGACAATTTCGCATCTTGGGTGATATCCTTCATTCACAACATACATTACATGTACAAGGACAAGTACGTGCTCCAAAAATCTGAGTTCTATGAAATAAACAAACGCTTTCCATAAAGTTATATTTCTAGATAAAAAGATTGTCGTCACATTTTTCCAAAGATTGTCAGTTGATTTGTATACAGTATCATATTCACTTTTGATAAATCAATAGTAATTTCATTGAACATTTACTGTTGATTGATGAGAATATTTATTTCATGATTTTGGAGCACGTACTCGTTTTTGTAAGTCAACTCGTTTCGCTTTGTTTCGATCAATTAAGTTACGATTACGACACACGAGACCACAGTCATATTTTCTAAATTAGCTACGTGTAAATGTCTGAACCGTTAGATACAGTATGCCTTCCAAGCTAACTTGTAATGTTATTGAAAACCGCGTTGGTGCAGTTTTAGCTGAACTAAGGGCGTTGGTTCGTCACGTTTTTAAGCAGCAATTTTTTTTTAAATAATCACAAAAATTGGAAAACAACTGAACCAGTGGATACCAGCTACAATCGGTCAAACCCTCCTAGCTCATTGGTTAATTTGGCGAATTTCTACAATGAAAAGGAGCCATTGACGTTGACCTGAGATTACCTGACGACCCCCTGCAAAACAGGTTGGTAACAAAGAACCATTAGGAACCTCATAGTAAGTCAGCTTTAGAGTTTTTAAACGTTACCATTACTGTACTTGTATAACTGTTACATTCGATACATGTACGTGTCGGCATTTGAGGCAAACAATATTGCTGCAAACGTGTACTGTAAAGCTTCTCTATAGCGCTTTCTGGAATTGCACAAGAGATGATTGATCGCATTTTCTGGCTCAAGGGAAATAAGATTGAATGCTAGCGTATCAATGAAATCAAAATTTTGGCATCGCCACAGTACATTTGTCTGCCATTCAAACCACATTTCCTCTAAAACGGGATTTCCAAAGGCCACGGGCGAGGGGGAGAATATATAAATCATTAATCGCTGACTTAAACGTTGTTTAAATTCAAGAACTTTTCCATCACCTTAAAATATACGAAGGACTGACGCCTAATATAACGGACATGCACGTACACGTATACGTGTATACATGTATGTATTCGTTTTACAGTAGCAAGATGGATGAATAGTCTGGCAATAAAAATACGTGTGGATAAAAAAAATATTGGATTTGTGATTCGATGGCTGACGAGAAATCGAGGCCATTTTGTGATCAACCCTGGCCTGTGATCTGTACTAGAAATACTGATAAAGCTTGAGGCAGTTGGAAGGTGGTCTCGAGATAACGAGGTAAAGGTCAAAGGTGACTATACTTTGTGGACCTTCTGGGGTTCCATAATAGCCTCCAAGTAATATGGTAACAGTCAGTGAAACAAAGCTAAAAATCATAAGAGGTTATAATAATAATACTTAATATTTATTCCGAGGAAACGGGAGATGACGTTATCATCTTAGGAGTTATCATCTGTAGCAACACAGTGTCATATACAGCAATGTACATGTATCAATGTATTAACAAAAACATTGTGTTTAACATGTATTAATAATGGACAGTTTACATGATTACATGTACAAAAAGAAATTTAATTTCTCCCCCCCCCCCTTGTTCCATGAGCAAAAACTGGAAAAATTATTTCAAATGTTCAAAAAGTTCAAAGATCATTCACGGATCTTTTGTCCAATTTTCTGAGATTTAATGTATTAAGTTTAAGAGAAGAATTATGAATTTCACAAAAAAAATTGCTAGGCAATAATGTTCATTGTTATAACGACATTTAATAAAGCCCTCAATCAAAGTTGACCCAGTGATGACATTTTCAATTTCCCTGACTTTTCCAGGTTTTGAAATAATTTTTCCTAATCACCCCGACCATCCCGACCACAGAAAATGCTAAAATACGATATATGCCAATGTAAGGAATGATATATTTATTGCTTGCTTTATCTAAACAGGATATAGAAAAATTTGTCATAAGGTAACAGCAAATTTAGATAAATATTTTTATGAAATTGGCAATTTACTCACAATTTCAACAAATTTGCTGTCATCCCTTCACTAGTAGACAAGAATGACACCTGTCCATGCAATCGCAATTTATCCTTTCTATAATTTTTTTTTGTATTTTTCTTGTTTTTTTGTGTAGGTTTTTCTTTTTGTCTTTATCCTGACCTAACCAACTAGCCTATCCTCTCCTAACCTAATCTAAACATTGCCCCCTAAACAGCTGCCCCCAACCGCCAGGCAATCACTGCTAGTCAACGAGCCGTTAAGAGAAACCCACTTTCTCATTGTGCATATGGCGGAGCAGGGCAGCATCAGGGACTATACTGTAGTACAACCGAAATAAATTCTGTGAATTCATTCAAGGCATGTTATACTTATAAGATTTCAAAATAACTTATTCAGTGTTGAGTACTTTGAATGAAAATGTGCAACACGTGATTATGCTAATGCATTCGCTTTTGCACGTTGTCTTTATCGTGCTTCTAATGCAAATTGAGTTGTGCCTCAGATTTACAGTTAAAACAATGCTCAGCACTTTGATTTGCCCGTCATAAACCTCATCACATGCACAAGGCGTGCGTCTTATTGACCTTTATAATTCAGTTCACATACATTTTAAGCCGTGCAGAAATTCCACGACCTGATTTTACCTATTGATTACAGCGCATTACACACTACGTTACAAATGGGACAGCGAAATTAAAAAACTCACTCAGCAGGTTTCTCATTAAGGGCTGTACACAGAAATGCTAACTGTCGTTTTTTATGTCATACTTTTATTATGTTTATAATAAATACGCCCTCTGTTATCGGAATTACACAATTGCTTTGAAAACCAAGCTAATTAACTTGCATCTCAACGATGTGTGCATGCAGCCAGTCATAACTTAGTTTGCCCTAAGTAACTCGAATAGAATTATGAAAAAAAATCAATTACAGCTATGCCATTTGGACAATTGCACGAAAACGAATCTACTCGCAAATCATATGCAATTCAGGGATTGTGGTAAAAATTCGCAATTTTCAGACATTAATGTCCAAAAAATCTAAAACCAAGCTGCATCACTGTTCACTTGTAGAATGTGCATGAAAGGAGGAAAATATTAACTTTGTTTCAAATTTTAAATGTGGTAAATTCCATAAAGATTTCTGAAATTTCTGAAAACGAAATTCCCTGAGTTTTCCAGGTTTTCCATGGTCGTATTCCGATTTTTATAGTTCAAAACATATTTAAAGGATTAAATGTGTGCCACAAATCTATTGAAAACAATAATTATAAGGAAACACCGTAGGCGAATTTTTTTTAGAAAACCTAGATATCAATGGTAGGTTTTTAGTCGATATTACCAAACAAACATATCAGAATAATGGATTTTAAGAATACCAAAAAATAATGGTCTTTAGGTATGACATGTTTAGCAATGTTTTTGGAAATAATAAAGACAATACTGAAAGAAACGTTTGAGGATTTTTTGTTATAAAATCTATAGATAGTTAATAATGCAGTTCTAGGCCAATATGAACATTTCAAAAATACGAGTATATTAATATTGACAGAAAGGAATTACATAGACGAAACAAATATAAAATATTACCAGAAATAACGGATTTTAAGTGTCATCTCTTGAAAACATTTTACGTACATGCATTTTAAATAACAAAAGCTACACTCAAAGCAATTTTAATTTTTTTAAACTAAATTATCACTAACTCATAAAGTAAGATTAAGGAGAATGGTAGAATTGATTATCACGCCAATCATTTTTGTGCCGATTTCTCAGAATTATAAATTACAAACGCAAAGTTCAACTTTCATTCTAAAAAAATGCCAGGTCTCATTTCAAAATTCCTTGAGTTTTCCAGGTTTTCCAGATTGAAAATAAAACTCTCTGATGTTTCCAGGTTTTTATGGTTTTCCAGGTGAAATTAAATGATGCAATGCAAATGTCGAAGTACTGTATAAAGTTTAGAAACTTTCGTAGGAGATCAGATTTAAACCCCAAGAGGGAGTTGGGTGCAAATCCAGATAATTACAGCGCTTCCATCAATCCCTAGGGATACCCTGAACGGAAAGCAGAAATATGTTTTCAAATAATTTATGATGGCAGACGAATATAATTTGCGATTTAATTTTCATCGTCGCAATTTGCTTATAACATCCTTAAAGGGGATGTATGGAATAAAGGTTTCTCCTTTATTTTTGTTTCCAGTAACTTTATAATCCACAAATAATATTAAGTATCACGCTCAGCCCACAAATAAGTCTTGAATAAATTTCCAAACCCACCACGTTGTCGTAGTGTTCATGAAAAACGAGGTTTCAGGGCTATAGGATAATTTTCGATAAAAGGTGTCTGCAATTAAAAGTATCTTTTTTGTATCAAACATTGTTTGGTGCAGTTGCAGAAGTCCTTGAGATGGAATAATTAGAGATAGGAAAACTTGTCAGGGAAGTAGTTCTATTTTACTTAAATCGAATAATGTATTTTAAAAGTTCAGATACAGTATTTACTGTACACTGTATGTTCAACCTAATTCTCGTCCATATTATGGTTCAATTATGACAATCTTGCGTATTTTGATTGAATTAAGGAGTTATGAAGAGTGCAATACAAGTGATCTAAAATACAGGGTGAGCATGAAGTACAACCCTCATTACAAAATGAGTTTAAAAAACTGTTAAAGAGTAACAATGAATTAAGATGGCCACTGGTATCATGCGAGCAAATCGCCAGTCAGTGTTAATCGCAATTTCTGAAGAAAGTACTGACTGCTAACAACCTCTTGTGATTTTTACAGTGTGGAAATCTCTTAGAATTCAATTTTCATTAGGACAGGGTGACAAACAAATTCCAAGTATTGAAATTTTAGGACTTTTAGGACTTTTAAAGAAACATTAAGAACAACTTTTGGGTTTTCGGAGACAAATTAAGGATTATTTTAAGATTTTTTCAAACAGTAAAATTTGTAAAATGCACTATTTTTATCTTTATTCATCTTCATCTTACAATACAATATTAAAGAACAAAAAGTGGTGTCAAAATTCACATGTATCAAGCTGAAGGCTGTAAGCATTTAACTTAATAAGTACAGGTAGACAGACAACACAATGTAGTCAGGGCTTTTTAGGACATTTGGGATTGGTTTTAGTACTTTGCCACCCGTTTTAAATTGCGTTTAACACAAATTGGGGATTTGGTGCCTTGATAAAATTTACCAGAAAACTCATGGATATTTTCTTTGCATGGACGCCATTTTCAATTTTAGCGATTCAATTCCTGCTGGCAATCCCTGTGAACCAAATACATGAAATACATGCCTTTTTACAAAATTCGGTCCATGCAACTAACACTTTTTAAAAGCTAATTTTTGTAACGAGGGTAGGGCTTTATGACTAGCCTGTATAATTCCACGTAGGCCGCTGCAAAATCAGGCAATTAAGTTATTATGCTGTATATGGCGAGTACCGAACAGCACGACATTTTCTTCATTGATTATCATTGGTAGCTTACAATACGACAAGCCAGGCTATGGTTGGCTATAGAGTTGCTACCTGTCGCTACTGTATTCTCAATTCAACCTGCAGCAACCTTTCAAACAGTGTTTATTTAGTTTCGATTGTTGAGCACGAGGAAGGAGGAGCACGCTTACAACAGCTAATTGTGATATTGGCATATTCACCTTGAAAAATCCAACATGACTCAATCGCCAGGACGACGATAAGCGATAATTAAGGCGATAAAAAGCCTCAACATCGTCCCTAATTGCTTCCGAGGCGTTTGAAATCATGCATTATTATATTATGTAACGAACAAAAGGTTTGGAATGACGATATTGGAATTACAATATTGTACATTTTACAAAACCTCACTCCAAACAGTCGCCAGCATGTGCTGCATGTGCATCATGCATGAGCATCATGCCAGCATGTGCTGTACCTGGCTGATGGTCATAAAGTTTGCCCAGAAAGCAGTTTTCATGTCGATGAGGATGAGCTAATGTCAAGGCTCGTAATAATTCAATTAAATTTACTGTGTATATTACTAATTATTTTAATTATCTTAAGTATTAGTGTCGCTTGTGTTCAACCCTCACCTACCCTTTTCCCCTTCCTCGATGAATAAACAACATTCATTATTATTATTATACAAATGAAAAACCTGTCACTATTCGTGGCCACCATATTCTGACTTTACTTTAATTACGAAAAATTATGTTTCCTTGGCAAAGTAGGCCTACATGTATTGGAATTTTTCTAAAGGCAGAGTCAAATACTGCGTGTAGGCCTACATGTAGATTGGTAGGCAGCTGAATATTTTCTTTTGCAACTGATTATATGTGATTTATGGAGCAGTAATTCAACTGTGTTATTAAAGAATACGTTATCGATAACGAGGAGATGACGCCAAAGGGATAGTCAAGCCAAGTATAAGAGCCAGACCCATTCATAGGCATATACAGCATAAACTAAAAAGAAAGTGAGAGGAATAACATTTGAATAAAATTGTGTCGTTTCTCTGGGATTTCCGTCAACAGTTTCGGACTTCAAAGATGCCGAAAAATAAAAATTCTAATGTAACCCATATTTGAGGGTACTGTCATAATTTTGTATAACTTTTATTGTTTATGAATTGGATTTCGTTCGCGTAAAAATTCGAAAACATCCTTGTTTACAACACCAAATGCAGATTACTGTATTACCACAATAAAATTAGCCAATATCACTTAATGGAAAAAATGTTCCAACAAATAAATTTGGTTTAAACGCGTCATACGATATTTTACTTATACATTCTTGTAGTCTTGTATTTGTTGAATTTCTTGACGCTTAATTTCTTGGATTTCTTGAATTTCTTACAGCTTAATTTCTTGGATTTCTTGAAGCTGTTTAATTTTTTGAATTTCTTTAAGCTGCTTAATTTCTTGAATTTCTTGAAGCTGTTTAATTTTTTGAATTTCTTTAAGCTGCTTAATTTCTTGAATTTCTATAAGCTGATTAATTTTTTGACATGTACATGTACATGTATCAGTGTTTCTTGAAGCTTTCAAAGAGAATTCTAACGTCATCGATGTCATCGAAAAAAACGACACCAATGGTATGGATCCAAAGGTGTTTTGGGTTCCATAAGTATTGGATTAGAATGTCATGTCCAGCCACCACCCTGGCGGTTTCGTTCCTAGATTCCCTCCACCAAACGTCAAAATCTCTACAAAGTAATTTTTCTCATAATGATTTTTCCAACAGACCCATGCTTAGATACACCTTTTCATTTCTCCTTATAAAAACCGATCTGTCCAGTGTCAAATTCAGACAGATCTACTCAAGAACACATGTCTGACAACGTTGGCGGATTTTCAACGACCAACCACAACTCATGCACATTGTCCCAGCGTGTTCCTACCAAACCACTTATCAGTGGCATACTGTTATAAACCGAATTGAATGTTCTGACATTTCTACCTACCCTGCGACACTCGGGCAAGGTTGGCATCCTCTTATAATCCGATCCCCTGACACTGTTGACGAGTTCTTGGTGCGCGTCGTACACCCACATGCTGGGGGGAATCTGCGCCTTGATGGTTTGCAGTGGCCCAGAAAACATGTCAGCCTCAAAAGCTAGGGGTGAGGGTGGTCGAATCAATGGCGAGTCAGTGAATCCCCGAATCCCTCGTGGCACGAACGAGCAACAGGCTTCTTGTCTCGTTCAATCCTCGACCATCATGCAGCGTGGCACATTCACCGAAAACCTCCGAAGAAAGATTTAACAACTGGCGAATCCCATTAGCATCAGGTGGAGGAATGCGGAGAAAAGGTTAAAGGTCTCATGAGGAACCTCAGGCGGGGTCACGAATCACGCGGCGGTTATCCTCGAGACGAAAGGGCCAAATTGACCCGGACTCATTTTGGGTCCTGATAGTATCCCGAGATCGAGATTTCATTTGGGCCTTGTCATAATGGCGTCGATGCCACATCCGATGGGAAACTGTCTATCCCAATGAAGTGAATGAAGCTCTAGTGCACGAGCATCGCTGGAAACAGCAATCACACCTGCTCGATACGAGGCTGCTAGCTCCACTGCTGGCTGCTGGTGGAGAAATCAACTTGCTCGGCTTAATTCGGAGCAGTCCCACCTGAAAAGCGCCAATGGGGAAGCGTTTCTAGCTGGAATTAACAGACGCGAGCTGGCCTGCAGGACAACACGTGGAGATAAACAACGCCAAATACATGAACAACAGGTGATATGGAGCTGGCTCCCCAGAGTGACACCATTACCTTCGCTTTTACCCACAGCTTGCTTTTTTTTTAACAAAGAAAAACTGACTTTCTCGATCGTTACCTGTTTGGAGAATCTCCCCCGTGCGAACTGTTGCTGCTGTTGGTGAAATGCTTTTGTTCTAGATTTTTTTGCGATGCAATGGCAGCACGTGGCGTCTAGAACGTGCACTTAGTTATAGGTGCGCGTGCCAGCTAGCGTTATATATGGCATTTTTCGGGAAACTGATGGAACTGCAATATTGGCACTGTTCGAATTTTAGAATTATTGCTCGTGATTTCAAATATTATTTGATTCGTAATTTCATATTATGGAAATCGAATGGAAATCGAAGATCGATTTTAAACCTAATTTCTATTTTAATGGAATTCCAATTCGTTTTTTTTGATACCAGTGAAATCGAGAAGTAGAGAGATTTCTGAGGATCGAATTTTACATACAGTACATGTAGAAGTCAATGGGAGATTTCGAATCGATTTTCGATACCCATCCCTAAAGCCATGTGAAATCGAGCCAATAAACACCAGGGTTCTATTTGAATATTTCATCAAACTTTGAGGAGTGAAGTGTACACGAGTAGTGAAGAGTTGATTATACACGTAATTCTGTTTCACCGACATGTCATCCCCAATGCTCAAAAATATCAGAGGATTGAGGCTTGTACAGGTTTCTACACACAAATTCATCACGTTTTCCATTCTTCCCTCTTCTTATATTATTATTTCCGTGTTTCGTAAAAATGTATTTAATATATTTTCATGAAACATGGAATCCTCAATTTCTTACAGCTGTACCTCCGATTCGTCCAATCCTCACACTCCTAAAAGTTTCTGATATAGGGCCCATGTGATATGGAGATATACGTTGTCGAGCAACTTAATTATGACCTTCGCTTTTACCCACATTTGTTTTAAATGACTACCTGTTCGGTGATTTGTGACGGATGGTGCTGGGTTAATTAACGTCGTTTAATTTTTAGCTTGTTCCAGATGATCATGATAGCATGTTGGCCATTCTATAGATGTTTTCAATGCAGATTTTTCACTAAATGTACATATATTTCGACGTTCGCAATAATTAAACATCATCAAGTAGTTTATTATCGAATCTGGCTCTTCAATTACAAGCTGTCCTATTTGCCAATACCTGCTGTAAAAAGGTATTTCTCATATGAACTGTTGCTGTTTTGTTTTTGTTATGCAAATTTAAGAATTTTAGAATTAATGCGCATGATGCCAAACAGCTCGGATTCCAATTTAAGAAAAAGTTCTAGGTTTCGGTTGTTCGAGCTACAGTTGTGTTTGAATTTTCTCTTGTTTTTCAGTTTTTGTGGGGCGATAAGCAGTTTTTGCTATGGATTACTGCTGCAGGGCGTTTTGTCCCAATCAGCCAAGGTAATAGTGCCTCGACAACTGGGATTTGTTGTCTGCTTCGACTGGACATGCATGTGCATGTACAATTTTGAGCGGAAATGGAGGCGGTCATAAAGCTCACACTTCTAACAATAACATTCTTTGGTTATGAAGAAGGTAAATGGAAAACGTTGTTCCGCATTTTCGCCTTTTTCTGCGAGATGAATATACATGTAAATGTTTCAACAGCACGGTCGAAAATCGAACGTAAAACTGAGAAATCTTGGAATTTTTGCGTCTTAAAGAATCGAAGTGTTAGAAAAAAATTCTTCACTGGCAATATCAAGGAGATTCATACAGGAAAATCCACTTTGGGTAAAAAAATGTTAAGCCATAAAGCAGCAACGAGGAGTGCCCCCTTGCGGACACGTCTGGACGAGGTCAGCAGTAGCGTTTGGTTTCTCATTGAGCCATATAAGGCTGTATAGGTAACATCTTGAGCATACTTTCGTGAATTGCAAATAAAACCATGACAAAATATTTTCAACTTATTTGGTAAAGCCTCGTGCCATTGCATTTTGGCGGAAATATCAGTTTATTTACTCGCAACCAGTCAGCGTTCCCCATTCGATTTACAGTATGTATTTCTTGGAAAATTCTTCGCAAAATCGTTACTTTTAGTACATTTCCTTCCATTGTTCCCAGTACTTTTTGCTGTTTCTGACCTTCCCTCAAGACCAGCATTCGCATATCCAGGCCAAACGGAACTGCTCGTTCGGCTATTAGGATCCTGTTGCAGCCAAGTATCCAAATATTTATGATATAATGATATTACCAACGTGCGTTTAAAAATAAACCCACGAAGGCCGAGCTAACCTACGTCTTGCAGCCATTAAGTTTCAGAAAAAGCTAGTGAATGCGACCAGGAACACATTTCTCGTAAAGATCAGGATTTAAGGTACAAGTTGTGTCAACACTAGGGCACCAATTCAATTGGACAGGTTCGCCAATTTGGATTGAGGGCTTTTGGGTCATGCTGACTCCATGGATTCTCAGCTGGACACACTTCAAATCAACGTACTTGATTCAAATGGAATATACAGTAATAACGCAAACCCTGCGTGTATAGGCAAGCATGTCACCACCCACTCACTAGCAGTGCTACTGCCATAAAGTCCTTTTTTGACCAGGGAAATGTGGAAATGGCATCTGTACACGACCCTCAGGCTGACAGAAACATCAGATTGGATAGTGTCAACTTTCATGCATTATTTTGCCCTCTCCAGGGCTTTCGCTGAGCTAACGGAGCACGATATACAAGTACAACTAGATGGGGTAGGGTGACAAAATAAATGCCAAGTTTTTCCACTGGGCATATTAAAATGCCCGTTCGTTATGTCTTTTCTGACAATTGGGTTTCTGGAGAGTTTGGCTCGGTTATTAAGGGGATGTCATATTTAAAACTTTCATTTCAAATGCCACTCTTAGGAACTAATATGCATAAAGCTCGAATAGACATGTACATGTAAGTTGCATCGTTTAGGTTTCAGCTTTCCTTGCCATTAGAAACAAAATTGAGAACTACATATACATGTAGGCAAAGATTCAACTCAACTCAATACCTTATTGTCATCAGAGATATGCCGTATGTTATAAGGTGCAGTATATCCTTGGCATATTCTTGCTGACAGACCCTGGCCATTAAAACCTAAATCGAAAATGTGACGAGTTTTCGTGCTAAATGGCAATGGAGAGATCAATTCAACACCTTACTGTTTGCAAGGATACAGTATGCCATGTGATTGTGGCATACGATTGCTGACAATAGGGCTCGGAGTTGAATTGAATTGCATCTTTGAAAGATTAACAATGAGACATTTGAGCAATAATAATTTAATTCATGTCATTTAAATTATATTAATTATTCCACAGTCAGTAATAGGCAATGTCACGAATGTGGTGTAGGGTTAATATCCAGAGGACGATTACTCAAATCCATGAACTTAATAAAACCAGGAGAAGGGAAATAACATTAAACTGAAAAAACTAAAGATTTCGTTCTACAATAAAAAAAATCGTTAGTTTGGATAAAAATACAAAAACTGTTTTTATCCAAACAAACGATTTTTCGCAACTATTCCAATAACAACTGATCCGTTATTGAATTATCACTGTTGAATTCAAATATTGGATAGGGATGGGCAAATAAACGCGTATGAACACTTCTCAATGCATAGTTCGCTGAAATTACAATACAAAATGATATGCCATATACAATTGTAGTATATATGACGCATATTATAGGCATATCCTTGCTGCCAATAGGGTTTTGAGTTGAATTGAATCTTTGCATGAATAACAACCATAACAATTTATTCCTTCAATTACCCCACAATCAGTAATATGCTATGTGGTGGGGGCTAATAGAGGAAGATTACTCAAATCCATGAACTTAATTAAACCAGGAATAGGGAATAAAATTAAACCAAACAACTACAAATTTCGTTCTACAAAACAAAAATTGTGTTTTTATCCAAACAAATGATGCTTCAAAAATGTTTCAATAACTAACAAGTAATCAGTTAATGACTTATCAATTCTGAATGCAAATATTGGGTCGGGATGTGCAATGAAACCTATGTCAACATTTCACAATACACATTTAATTGAAATTACGATACAAAATATAGATAATTGAATCAATTCGGTGATCCAATAACATTAGTTTTATACAATGTAATGATTAAATCGATCATGAATTTATTTCGTCAAACGTAATAAAAATGAACCAAATTCTAATTATCTCAGCTAACGAGGTTGGTAAATCTGATAAAACGGAAATTAAATTCCACACCAAGGGGTCGGGGAGAAAAGATACTCCCATCTACATATCCACATGTACATGGGGTCTCATCCATACCTAGTCATGTGACATCAAAAGGAAACTGACCTCGTTTCGTTCAATTTAATTTCCGAATGAATACTCACGTATTGAGAGGATGTCAATTAAGCTTGCATCAAATCTTGCATATATTTAAATGCTGTTATATTTCTGAAAAAAAAACTACAGCATGCTTAGAAAATGTTTTCTGACTTTATGTTCAGTTTGGTAGAGATTAAAGTTACTAGTGACAAAATAAACCACGGTTTGGTTTACTATGCAATGGCAATTTAGAACTGTTTTTTTGATTTATTATTCGTTCATAACTAACAATATGCGCAATTAAATTACAACCATAAATGGCAAAACACGAAATCGTGTTTAATTTGCTCGATTATCAACAATGCTTATTGTATTGCAGTGTTAAATACTAGAATGATGACAGACGAATTAGAAAGCAGCATATAGGCCCATGCAACGTTTGCACTATGAAACGATGAGGTCAGACCTGAGGGTGCTAGTCATAGTAACTAATAATTTCTAAACAACCAAACAAACAATAATGGATTTTAGGTATATTTCCATGAAATGTTTTTTGTTTGTTAAAAAAATAATAGTAAAAGAAATTTTTGAGTGTTTTATACAAACTAGATCACCAATAGTGCAGTTTTAGACCAGTTTGAAAGTTTCAGAAATATTTCTATTGACATAAATTAATTTGGAGTTTAGATATATTTTCCTTCAAATATTTTTTTAAAATTATAATAATAATAATAACGAAGGAAATTTTGAGGGATTTCTTATATAAACTAGATCACCAGTTTTAGATCATTTTGAAAAATTCAGAAATATTATTACTGACAGAAATTAACTCGATAGACTAAACTCGAATGATAAAAGACCAGACATAACGGATTTCAGGCGTAAACTTTAAGAAATATTAATAACTAAGGCAACACTGACAGCAATTTTTTTTAACCAATGCATAATGTAATTTTAATTTTAATCGCAAATGCCGAATTTTAGGAGATGGTAGAATTGATTATCAGACCAATCATTTTTTGTGCTGACTTCTCAAAATTATTACTAAGAACAAACACTAAATACAATTTTGATAGCGAAAAATTCCAGGTTCCAATTCAGAATTCCCCGAATTTTCCGAATTGAATATAAAATTCCCTGAGGGTTCCCCTGAGGTTTTGAACATAAAATTCCACGAGGTTTCCAGATTGGTAGTCACCATGACAGTAGTATAAACTGGCTTTTCATTCATATCCGGTTAAGCCAACAAAACTAAGTTGAAAAACATGTATACTTATCTGCGATAAACTCGAAATTCGAAACTACATATGCAGATGAAATTCGTATACTAGTGGGCTATTATATTACAAATGTCAAACGGTCTGAAACTACAGCACTGCAGTAACCGCATTACGAGTCCGATCTGTAATGCCCCTATGGCAACGCGCGGTAAATCCGCATACGACCAATTAATATACAGTATTCACTCACTACATTTCTCGGATGACTTCAATCTCATTCGAAAGCGTTTTATTTGCTTAAGGGGACTTATAGGACGTGGGAGGCTGGAACACTAAATAAACCGAGTCAAACAGCAAAGAAATGCGTAGGCCCTGGGCGTATACTATTACCGAAGCCAAAATAAAACTCGGTACAAATTTCTGGGAAATAAATATTTGACGTGGATTTGCAAAGAAAAGATTAAGTCAGGATTAATTGTCAGGTTGGAGTCATACGGTCCGATAAAAACGCTAAAGTTTGTTCAAGAAACAGTTTGCAAGTTACGAGTTTACAAGTTCCATACATGTACATTGTAGCCTGGTCTTATCGAGCCAATATCATGGACTTTCCTCTGAGACAATATGTGTTCTCGATAAAGTCAGAACTTTAACCTGATGAATTTGCTTTTCTTAAGGCCAACCTGATCCTGATAATTCACCTCGACTAAACCCACTTTGTTTGTCTGTAAGAACACGTATTAATATCGAGCTTTAGAAATGTTACAAGTTGTTGAATTACTACAGTAGAATCTGTCTAAACTAATGTTTTTGTGACCGGTACTGAATATTAGTTTAGAGAGGTTATTAGTTTGGACAGGTTGGGGCAGGGGCTAACCACTTGGAAACAGTATCTGGAAAGTTGTTCGTTAACAATTGTTCCCGCAAGCAGATCGCCAACACTTGTTCGCTTAAATTGTTAAAATTCGTTCGCCCAATGTTAATCCTATGGAACAAGTCCGATGCAACAAAAACTGTCCTACATAATGGGCTATCCGACTTATAGAAGGGACCAGAGAATAGAGGGTTTTCACACTTATTTTAGGCCCATCATGACCTAATTTGCATTGAGTTATCAATGCAAGCATTGTAAAGGATTCTTTTATTCTATTCTCCTTATCAGTACGACGCCAGGTATGTAGCTCCTGTGGCCTAATGGATAAGGCGTTGGTTTCCGGTACCAAAGATTAGGAGTTCGAGTCTCCTCAGGAGCTAGCTTTTTTTTTCTCACGACATATTCGTTGTGCTGCGCAGGGTGCATTCTGAATTGATTTTGTTTGGCGGTAGCCTAAACAGACATTAATGTATTTTATAATTTAATTTAATTAAGGATGCAAAGTTATTGAATTTGGAGTTCTAGGAATGCAAGGACTTGAAGGACTTGCCGTTATTTTCATGTTACAAATCGTATGATGAACAATTTAATCCTTTACGAAACATGTTTATGGTTTCATTTGTGAATTTAGCCCCAACCTAGAACTCCTAATGCAGAGTCCAATGCATCAAAAACTGTCCTACATAATGGGGTGTTCGACTTACAGAAGTGTCCAGAGGGACAATAGAACAGAGGGTTTTCACTCTTATTTTTAGGCCCATGATGACCTAATTTGCATTGAGTTATTGATGCATGCATTGTAAATTCACAAAATAAACTAAATGTTGTGAACCCCTCTACACATAGATGTGTCCACACTGTCCCACTACTAAAATGTTGACGCATCACAAAATTTATATCGTCTAATTAATTCAGTCAGTCTCACCCTCACCTTGTATTTTATTCGTTAACCCACAATCAGCATCGGGGGGGGGGGGGGGGAAATTGAAAAAGAAAATTGATAAAAATGTGGAAATCCAAGATTTAAA
>JAQGAF010002599.1:0-21573 GCA_034687865.1 Kryphioiulus occultus
CTACAACCAACCTAATTTGCCAAACATCCTACCTGATCCCACCACCCAACATCATGCCCTATCCCAATGTATTGTACATAAGATTATGTAGAAGCCCAACGTAATATAGCTCACTGTGCAGCATAGCTTAACATATGTAATCACCTCCCAGAGCCTGCAACATCCCATCATGCCATCAATGTAACGTGTGCTGTATCCAATGGCGGCGTATTCCATGCTTTTTACGGATTAACCTCTTAATTAAAAAAAACTTGAGTTAATCTAAGAGTTAATCTCTAGAGTTACTCTGCAGTTTGGCAACCCTCGTATGGCCAAACTTCGGTGCAAACTTATATGCAAGTCAACAGTGCTTATGCGAAAGAAACATTCGATGTTTCACTTTTCATTTATGTGAAAGCACGCCATATTTAGTGGATGCGATGGAAGTCAGTTGCCATAAGGGGGATATTCATAAAGAGTCATCCGCTATAAAGCCATCGCTTACTGGCTCAAGCGAATGAGTTTAGAGGATGCTTCGACAAGATCAACGAAGGGAAATGTTGCCAAGCGCATTCATTCATCCCACAGCCAAAACGCTCATAACAAGAGCGGCGACGAGAATTGCAACAACTGTTCAAGACGGAAATTGAAATGTCTTTGCAATCGCTGGTGGGAACCAAGGCGATAAAACTCCTCCATAATAGCAGCGTTGGTATAGAGAAAAAGCAGTCGTTGCGAAAGCAACACTGCCAGAAGTGTAAAAATGCGCACTGGCTGCCATTGTCAGCATTGTCAAAAAATCTTTCGATTAGGTGGTAATAGATACATGTACGTATACGGGAAAGCAGCCAATGTGTAAATAACGTTGCCTGGCGGCGAAAAAGAGATATTTTTCAGAGCAGAAAGAAAAGCTGCGCTGCTACAAGACCCAATTTTAAATTTCCAATTGGCAAAAATGCTGAAGGTGTTTGGAAAACTGGCGATGATGTACAATGTATCTCAACGCCCAAACTAAGTACACAGCCCGCTCTTTTCTTTATGTCGTTTAAACTGTATATTTCGGTGTCCCCAGTGCGCTGTAATGTGCCGGTTGCAAACATAAAAAACGACGTGGCCATACGGAATGTTGTGAGGAGAGTTTGGATGGCTGTGGCAAAAAATGTTTCTAAGAATTGTTGAACGGCAGGTTTAGAGCTGCTTTTTCATTTACTGGCTTTGGAAAAACGTAAGAGAAAGTTGAAGAATTCAGAGAAATTTGGAATGGTGCTGTCATCGACTGAATTGTGCTAATTAAAGATACTGATTTAATATTTCTTATAGTTGATTCCAGATTTTCAATGATTCATAAAGCAAGCCGTAATTTCGCCCAATTACTTTTATATTTTTTAATTAATAATGTCATGTCTATGCATGTGTCAGTGTGCAAGATACAAATGTATTGGCTGGAAAATTTGGGATTGTAGTATGGCGGTCCATCAATGATGTAGAGAAATCTTGTAATTAAATAGTCAGTCATAACAAGTGAAATCATAAAGATATTAATTTATTACTTGATTATTACTTGATTACTTGATTATAAGTAATATTATTAGCACTTTTTTGTAGCTGGGTTTTATTCCACAATTATACTTGTAGAGGTATGGGGTCATTGATGGAATCTATCTTCTACTGAATCTATTGAATTGAATTGAACACAAAACTCCAAGCCCGCATTTTTCTAGCCCATACATTTGTACCTTGTATATGTGTGTGGAATAGTGGCATGGTGTTGAATTTTCTACTTGTGAATGTAGGCAGAGTAGTTGCATGGAGACACTGCGAATAATATAGGGTGCACAAACTATTGTCAACTTTGATCAACTTTGACTCCGCTTTGGGCACTATTCCACAAAATTGTGCAAGTGTTAGTGTACCAGTTACAAATGTATGGACTGGAAAATATATGATTATAGTATGGCGTTCCATCAACGTAGAACAACTTATAATTGATCTGTTAATAATAACAAGGGATTTCATAAAAATATAAATTTAATCCTTCGTTATCTTCTACAAAAGTAATATAATTTGCAATTTTCTTGTAACTGGGCCCTATTACACAACTGTATGTAGTTGTAATACATGTGCAAGTGTTTGTGTTCCACAACAAAAAAATTATACACTTCTACGTTATTACTCTATACCTTACAAGTAACTAATACACTTAATCGAATTGGAAGAGTTACTAATAATTAAACGATGTTCGATATAATTAGTGGACCACAATATAACAAGTCCATATTTTTCCAGTCCGTACATTTGCAACTTGTACACTAACACTTGTACAAGTATGTGGAATAGGGCCCTGGTATTGGATTTTCTAACGGTGAATGGAGGCAGAGTAGTAGCCATGGAGGCACTGAAAATGCTACAGGGTGTTCAAACCAGTGGCAATTTTGACTATTACTTGACTAATTCTAGCTTAAAAATCTATATTCATCTGTAGGAAATCCAGTACAAGTTAAAGGAAATTGCTAGTAGAATTATCTTTGTTGAACACAACACTTATAATTCAATTGCATTTACTTGTAATTTGTAAAGTGTTGAGTAATAGCATAAAGTGTGGAAGTATTGGCTTTTCTCGTAGACAAGAATGACACCTGACCTAGCTTTCGCAATTTATCCTTTTTGTTTTTATTGTTTTTGTGTTTATTCTAATCTAACCTATTCTATCCTAGACAAACTTTATTCTTTATTTTCACTATCACTGCCAACCTATGGGCCCACTTTCTCATAGTATCTAGGCGGGGGCAGGGCAGCAGCAGGGCATATTCCGAAGTAAGCCTCAGAATGCCATCACAAACTTTAGCTGCCAATTTATTTAAATCTGTTCACACGTTCGATTATGTGCGATTATTTTTGGCAGCATGCCATGACAGTTGCTAATGACAACTTCTGAGATGAGTTATTTTAGTATTTTTTACTTACATGTAGCAGTGAAGATCGGCAAATATAAATCATTATCAAATTTGCAATAACTGCAAATATCGATTTTAGGTTACGAAATCCTAGCCTTCAGTTTTTAATTGGAAATTCTATACTTGAAAATTCTTATAAAGAACAGTCAACGTTTTATATCTAAAATGAGCATTCCCAAGGTGCTAACATTATGGAAAATGGGCGAGCCAAAACATGTCAATTTTCAACTGAAACCTCACATGGCTTTGGCAGTATTTTTGGAAGGAGTAATTTCTTCCGGTACAAGGATAAGAGTAAATGAATAATGAAGCCAGGGCAGGATGTTCCAAATAACTTTAATCGATCATTTCGATGCGTCGTGAATTTTGGTGCACACATTCATACATGTATAAACGATATGTTGTAAATTTAGTGCAGCAGCTTTGGGGAGTCCTTTGAGAGTATTTAGCATGCCAGGGAACCATTAGTGAATGAAAATATTTATTATGTTTGTTTTATTAACGTAAAACAGGCTTCGTGGATTGTGCTGTTAAATTAAAAAAGTTTTATTCACATAGTTTGCAACACAGTGGCCATATATCAAGCACTGGAAATATTCTTGCTCGTTTTAACTAGGCGGCATGCTTTGTATACTTGCTACTTTCTAAATGCGATTTAACCGTGCTTTATTTTATTAAAAGCTTTGCAACTTCTAACTATGGGGACTTTGCATCGGTTGACCTTACTGTAAAGCCGAATTAAAATTAATCCTTGTCTGATGCCAGTAATTAATGGGTGCTTTTCTGCAGCGTCTCTGAAAATATTTTCTGGAATTCGCTTTTCCTTCGGTAAATTGAACGTCTCTACTTTTAGTTGGGAAAGGCTTAGCTTAGCAAATATCGATTCATTAAGGTACACCACCCACTTGACGTATAAAAGATCCACTATTTTGGGTTTTTTCGTGCTTGGAAGTGCTAATTACAGAGGGCTGTACAATTGCTCAACATTCTACGAATGATTGAAAAATGGGCGTTAATAAATTACGCTTTTAAGTTACTCACTCTATAAATCCGGCAGCGTATAAATTAAGCAGCCGGGTGACAAATTATCGCGAATTAAAAGCTTATCAGGATGAAATTTACTGGAAATTGAAACACCTGATGTCTTCGAGCTTGGTCTATGTATCTCGTTAAAACTTGAAGCAATCTAACATGCATTAAAAGAGCCATAAAAATGTGTTTTTGCAAACCTCTGTCGTGGTGCGAACAACAAGGTTGTGTATTTTTATTTGTGGTTGAAGGAGAGACTTACGTCAGCTTATGCATGCAGTGAAATTGTGCGAACCATGGAATGAAATAATTATTAAAATTGAGAGAGACGGAACGGTAACTTTGCAAATTATTTGATGGGACTGATTGGGCATGAAAAAGGTTTCTTGAAGTGGTTTTGAGAAGACAGACGTTTTGAAAAATTAACAGGCGCTGAGGGTAATTCGTAGTAAAATATTATAGTTTTTGTGACTTTGAAAGCGTGTCATTTTAAAAGCTTCTTCAGACATTGCTGCTTTCATTAAAATAAGTGGTCTGTGGTATAAATGCTGTTTGCTGTTTGAAAATCAGTCCGCCGTTATTCATCATGTCTCTTATAAAATTAATTTTTCACTTACGTTTTGACAGTTTGATAGATTAGCAACGGCATGCGGTAAATGTCCTGTATTTGAAATGCTATATTTTCGGAAGGAACGAAATTCTGGTATATAAAAGTTTGAAATAAGGGTGTACTTTTGTATAGTTCATTATCCAGCATGGGCACTATGGGAAAGTGAATATGTCCTAACGGCTCGAAAGATGGCAGTGATTGCCTGGCGATTAGGGACAGCTGAATCTGAAATTACAGTTGGTTAAGCTTAGGTTAATTTAGGTTAAACACAAAATAGAAATAAAAAGGAGTAATTCCCACAGCTAGGATTAGATTTATCTTTGGCCACTTGACAATTAGGGTTCAGATACAAATACGTTTATAAATTGCACATTTGGAGCAGCGACTATATTAATGCATATCTTAAAATAGTTTGAGGTTTGGACACATATACTTATAATGATATACGACTAAAATCCTTGGCCTGCTATGGAAATAAACTAAAAATAATTTTCTGAAAATACAATCAACAAATTACGATGGAAAGTGATTAAAACTATTGCTAAACTTATTTTCTTACATGTACAATAGCGGCTATCCCCAAATTTGACAGCAGACATTGGATAGTCCAAATAAAACTTACTAGAAATTAAAACAAATGTTATGTTCATGCGTAATAAAACGTTTCCACCATTGGCATTTCAGTAAATTTAGAATAAAACTAGGGTTACACCTCGTATTTTTGGCAAAGTTTTGCTAGGTTTTATTTGGACGACCCAATGCCTACCGTCCAATGTGTGGGGTAGCTAGGAAAATCAGTTTCCCTTAGCCTAAATATGTATATTCCCTGCAGTCGTAATTTTCGTGTAATTTGCATTCGGGGTTGTACATGTACTGTAAAATAGATGCAACGTCTGCAGATATCCTCAATTGTTCTGAGAGCGTAAAGATAAGCCTCTGTTTAAGCAAATGAGACGTTGGCTGTCGACGGAAATCTGCATGCATTTGCATTCATAATTATTCGAGTGCCCAGGAGGCACGATAACAAACCAAATTGACACTTCTCAGATCTATTGCTGTGATACAGCTAAGCAAACCCTCTAAGAAACAAGGACTGGTCTACTAGATGTAGCTCGGAGGATATTGCTGAAGAGCATTTTTCTTGTTTGCCAACCAAGAACATGATATGCGACTTGCTAATTGTCAATATGGTTTTTTAAGTATGGATCGTGCTGATTTTATTATTCGGAAGGAACAGCTCTAATTTGAAAAGGGAATTTCAACGTAACCGTGAAATTGCCAGTTGACAATTCTGTCGTATATCTTTAATTAATGTCTATTAATTTTAACCCATGCCTGCATTACTTCGATTAAACTTTTATTTCATGGACTATACACGCGTACGTGAATGCATCCAGTGCTATATAGTGGTAACTCTGAAATAATTTAAAGTATTTCTGCAACTTGGTCATTTGTCATACATTCCAGCTTTGAGTGTTTTTAGGGTTTAGTAACTTTAGTTCTAGGTGTTGGGCTAGTGGTTGGCATGGTGGTGCTACATGTAAGTGCTTGGTGTAGTGGTAGTTGACATTCTTGGCTTTGTGTTGGTCCATGCTTGTCTTTTTGTTGATTGATTTTTGGAGATTATTTAACACTCCAATGGGTGTCTCTTTATACATGTACTTAGACTAAAAATTGGCCTTAAATGCACTTATAGTATAAGGCCATATGCTGGTATGTCATTACATATCAATATTTGGGCATCTACTGCTTATGTCATTTCATACATTTCTATATGTCAGTACCTACTCATCCAACTTTATATGGCTATTCTACAGTATGTACATATACCCGTTTTCGCATACATGTACAGTATCTCCACATATTTACAGATATGGTCATACATTTCTCAATATGGTCATACACATTGAAATTTTCCCAAAATAATTTTATAGCTGTTGGCAAAAATGTTTGCGCGATAAACATTTAAAAATTAGACGGTATTCTGAGGCTTAAAAATTTTGGATTTTGTTTAGTGATCTCTGAATCGGTGAGAAAGGCTCCTGTAAAAATTAATCTTTTAACTTTGCTGTTATTAATAATGTATTATTGAGTTTCCTTAAGTGAAACGGTTTGTTGAAATTAAATTATCGTTAAAAGCATTTTGGATTCTGCTGCATTTTGGATTATACAATAAGTAGGACCAAATAATTTGTGCATCACTTTGTAACTCAAGCAGCTACATGTAGAGTGTATATAGAAAAATATTTAAAACTATTCAGTTATTATTATAGATGTTATTTGAAATAGCAAATTCTAATTACTATTTTTATAACATGAATGAATGCTTACCACGTAGATACAATCAGTTCCATGATGATGAACATTTGTGAGTTTGCCATGTCAATATTGAAGTGGTCAGCTTACTGTTCCACTATGACGTTATATGTATAATATAGTAAAAGTCAGGATACATTTACTGTAGTCAGTTGGCAATCGCACCAGATTTTGGTGGCAGACTGATTTGGATACATAACGAGTAGTCTGTATTGTCAAATAAATATTGAAGTATTTGATACTGTATGTCTATATTGCGTCGGTTGTAATATAAATTATACTATAACATGTGAAGTGTTAGTTAGCACTGAGTATAATATAATTTGAAGTGACTGAATTTGACATATTATTTCATACAAGTCAATGTCTTGGTTCAAGCTAGTACTTGAGTACACTTGCATTTTCGCCATAAAGATAGTTCTACGACTATTTTTCATTTCTTTAACATTGTTTACTTAAAAGAACGTTGCCTCAAAGTAGTGCATATTCAAACAAATTCAAACAAACGTAATTTAATCATACTGTATGAAATAAAAGGAGAAGTTCAAAGCGAAAGGGTTACTCTTATAGTGCACCAAATGCGATTAATAGATATGTTTTGCGTGTCTCTCTAGAAAGCTACGTATTATCGCTTGACTAATAAATTTACTACATTGAATTATATTAAACAAGGTTAGGAAAATATGCAGTTATGTCAGCTAACATTACTCACATTAATGCAGCTAGACGTCTGTGTCTGGATCATTGGATGGTATATCGTAAAAAATATCGCCATTTTTCACTGTTGGTGCCATTCGGCTTTGGTCATTAGTAAGGTAAATCTCTTATTTTACAAATCATTTAACACCATATGTTGCACGCCTAGTTTCCTTTTGCATTTTGATCATATCATCATTCGGAAATTTGAAATCGGTTAAAAATACAAAAAATCTTCATTTCCTTTAAACTTTATAGGTTACACTGTATATGGAAAATACTTGTAGCAAAAATATATAAAGATCATAGTCTTTGGGAATAGTGCTATGTTCTTGCATGGCTAATTCACCAACACAAAAGAAACTGAATCAATTATAAAGCTAGGCCACATTACTTTTATGCGATGTGCATGTACAAAATATGAAACATTAATTCAGTGTACTGTAACAAGAAATGTCCAGACATTCTTTTTATTATTCTAGTTGATATATTGATATAACATAGCAAAAACAAATCTGCATTAGCGATAATCGAGCGATGCATGAATGCTTCTGAAAGCGAAAATGGTGCAACTACAGTCGCTGTTCATTTAAGGGCATGACCTAAGGAATTAAAACTCGTACTATTCATACGACATTAATAGTTTGTTGGACTGGTACAAAAATTGTTTTTGTTCGAACCCAACACACAGCTGAGTATTCAATGAAGTCGAATGACAAAAGATGTCAGTAATTCACAAAAGAAACGAAACACTTTGCTTCGCTTTATACAGAGGGTTCATTCATAAAGTAGTCCTTTATTACAAAAAATAAAAAAAACTGTTAGTTACTGTTAGTTACATGTACAAGGAAGAGATTTTTCAAAAGGTAAGAGGAATTCCTAGTTTTTTATTTCATTTATTTGATTCAGTGTGTGCAAGTAGGCCGCTCTGCAATCGCTAGAATCGAAACAAACATCAACTTTAATATAGGAAAAATCTCAAGATGGTCGCTGGAGTGAAGTCACCAAATCATCAGAGATTTCTGAAGTTATTATATTGTATTTTTTTAACCTGGAAAAATTAGATTATGACCATGGAAGCCTAGGGATTCACAGGGAATCCCTAGCATAAGCATGGTTATGCTGCATTGCTTAAAAAATTGCTGCTGCATGATGCAATGCCACACTGCAAGTTTTTATCAGACAAGAAATATCAGAATAATCAGTTCATTAAGTAGGCCAGATTCAGATAAGCGTCTCTTTCCAAATCCTGTCTGCCAGTTGTAACACTAGACCAGACGTGCTCTGGTTTTTTTAAAAATGGAATTAAATGAAGGCCAAGGCACATTTCGTGCTTCTTATGTGGCAAATTCATCACCATACATGTTTTTGCTGGGATCGATAGCTGAGCTGCCTACTCTCAGTGAATCATGATGGTAGCGTTCGTTTATGGGAGTTTAACGTGCGTTACGTTAATCTTGGCTTACTTCACGTATCACGCATATGATTCTCATGCAAATTCACAACCACCGCATTTGATTTTCGTACTTGCAGACGACATGGGTAAGTCATTTATTGAATATCGTACTATCAAGGGCAAACTGTCCGAATGGCAATCAAAAATGTTTGCCCTTCACTAACTAAATTTTCTCCAGTTTATGCAGCACGAACATATATTTGCTTTGGCAGGTGGATAAAAGGTACATGGCACGCAATGATAGGGCTCGCGAACATGTACATGTATACCCAACCATTACACGTGATGATAGAAAAGTCTCAATAAACATAAACTACATGTACATGTATTTGCTTTCTGTATACTTGAGAATTCAAGGTGAAAATACGTGTACATGTACATGCAGTTGAAGGACTCTAGTACAAATTTGGAGTAATTACTGGATGTGTTTGCCACCTTTCATTCACACAGCCAAGTAAATATTTTTTGCATATTGCAATTTCAGAGACATGCATGTACAGTATATGTTACATGTGTTAGAAGTTAGTGAATACTTAGCAGCCATTTTTGTGAGATTGTATCCGTTAGGTACCTCTGCCAGGTGGATTACATCGGGGATTGCATGTTGAGATAGTATGAATAGTAGATTAAGTGCTGCTCATACTCTATTGACCTAGACATGTGGAATCACAAGAATTTAAGGGGTTGTTTTTAACCAAAGCAGGAATAATTGAAATTTGTGTACAAGTTGTCTGCATACTTTACTTTTAACATCAATATTCTAACACGTTTTACTGTAAGTTTCCATTGAAAAATTGAAAAATGAAGTTTTTAACCAAAGCAGAAATAACTAAAATCTATATACACCACAGCATCTTTTATGTTTAACTTAAAATATTCTAAGGCATAATACTAAAGGTTTCATTTGAAAAAAACGCTGACGGTTTTTTCTTACAATAACTATAGGTTGGAACGATGTCGGCTATAACAACCCAGCCATACAAACTCCTACCCTGGACTGGTTAGCTGAAAATGGTATCAAGCTAAACTCTTCATATATGCAGCAAATGTGTACTCCGTATGTATTTTAAATTCTGAGATGATGGCATTATGTGAAAATATAGGCTTACTTCAGGCTCTCGCGTTTTAAAGACCAAGTGTAATATGGTTGAAAATATAATGAACGGTTGGAGTTACTGGTATGCAACCAAACTCAAAAATATGTATATCAAATATAAGATATTGCATTCATAATGTAACGTAAGAAAGCTTCTTAACTAGCTTGGATATCACAAAATCCAAAATATGGGATATTTAAAAAAATAATTGTTTTTAGATCACGTTCTGCCATAATGACTGGCTATTATCCACATCGAAATGGCATGCAGGTAAATACGACAACAATCATCATCTAAGCAAATTTCTGACCTGGATTCATCAGATTTAATGGTAATTAATTCATGAGTTTGTCATCAAAAGCATGGAGTTATTTGGCGTTACGGTCCATTTGGACTACCACTGCAATTTACTATTCTGCCTGAAAAGCTTAAAGAATTAGGATATAAAACTCACTTGGTAGGCAAGTAAGTTGAGTTTTTTTAATATAAAGCATGGCGACTGGTATCTATGGCCGTTTTGGATATCTTCGATTATTTGTAAATTGATAGGTGGCACCTAGGGCATTGCAGTTATAATTACACACCCACTTATCGAGGATTCGACTCGTTCATGGGGCAATATGTCGGACAGATAACCTACTTCACTCATTTAATTCCAGGTTTGGTATACTCAAGTTTAACCATTGAATCGAAGGTTCACTTCATCCTCGCCTAAGTCTTACTTCTCTACTCAAATCTCTTCTATTCAAAAACTCAATACAGTACACCCTTTTTAAAAAAATTGTTTGGCCACCATCTTGGTTCCAATATGAATTGTAATTCTAGACCCAAACTTTTTGTAATTATTCGGATTTAAATTTAGGCAACGGTGAAGTGCACGCTCGCAAAACTGTACAAAGAAATCGAAACAAAAGTTTAACGTGGAAAATGTTATCCAACATTTTTTTGTATAGGTGAGCCAACTGGTATTGACTATCATAATAACACGGAACCGTTGACAATATATCAAGGAGTCCACACCTCAGTAAATCTGTTTTTAATATTTATGATACAATAAATTCCCGCAATGTTAAAACTTCGGAAAGGTTTTTTGAAAACGTTTTGATAAAATCATTCTAATACATTTTTATCATGGTGACTACTAACCTGGAAAACCTGGAAACAACTGGGACTTTTGAATTGAAGCCTAACATTTTTCTGTTTCGAAAATATATTTTGTGTTTGTTCTTTATTATTCTGATAAATGAAACGCAATATTAAATTGTTGATCTGATAATCAGTTCCAACCATTCCCCTAAAATTCAGCAATTGTGATTTAAGTTTCCCGCTCCTAGATTAATCTTACTAATTACAGTGAAACTGTCGTCACAGTTGCCGTTGTTAGTAATATTTCTAAAAACGCTATCAATAGATTACACATAGAATCATAGAATTCGTTATTTCCAGTGATTTGATATTCAAGTTTCGACTGTGGAGTTAATTTCTGTCAACATTAATATTTGAAAATGTTCAAAATGATCTGGAAGTTCATTCATTATTGGTGATCTGTATTTATAAAAAATTCTTCATTATTATTATATCCAAAAAACATCTTAAGGAAAATACGCCTGAAATCCATTATATCTGGTGTAGTTTTCAAGGAAATGTTGGTAAAATCCTTCATTGGGATATGCTTGTTTGGAAAAGTTGTCCAAAAACCTACCAATTCAAATGTAGTTTTTCAAAAAAAAATTCGCCTACAGTTTCATTATTATTATTATTGCAAAATATTATTTTCAGTAAAATTGTGGCACACGTTGCACCTAGAAAACCTGGAAAACTCAGGGAATTTAATTTTCAGACATTAGTAGTCACCATCTAAAAATATTGAAACAAGTTGACGTTCCTTGACTTCTTTTGATAACTCAGGGTAATTCCCTTGATAAGTAAATAATTATGCAATATTTATTTTTTCTTTCTATGATTTACCAATGCAGGTATTTGATGCATGTTCATCGTGGTGCATTGAACTGAGTTCACAATCACTGCACATTGAAGTCATTTCTTATTTTTTCTGATTTCCTTAGGTATCAAATTTAATCGAAGTGGAACGTATTCTGTCCAGTCATGATTCTTCTGTTCCGCTGTTTTTATACTTGGGATTTCAGTTACCCCATAGTCCGTTGGAGGTAAGAAATAAAATAAATACGATATTCCCGTTCTACTTCAAACCAATCTCCAAGAAATTAATGATGACAGGTAAAATATGGATGAAATCTTCGTTAGTTCCAGCATTTGCGACACTCATTTTCATCGAGAAATGGCTTCTTTACTGGAAGGATAATCAATATTCTTCCTGAGTGAAACTCGAGTTTAACGCCATCTCAGTAAAGTAAATTTATTGAATAATACAATGAATGTGAAATTGTATTCATATATACTGCAACGTCAGTGCTCACCATGGCAATGAACTTGAACTGTTTCAATGTTGTTGTATTTTGCATCTCAGCAACAGCTGGTGTTTGGCGAACATTGCCATTGTTTAGGCCTGAAGGCCTCAATTAACAGCAGGCTGGACCTAAAGTATTCAAGATAATTGTATCTCTTGTAGCAATAAGAAGTTTTATATTGATTTAGGCACACAACGTGAATATTCAAATTGCAACCTTGTTTAAAAGTGCAACAACATGTGCAATTAGTTGCACTTCACTGCATAAAAGCTTTGTCAATACTTTTTGTCGATGGTAAACGAAACTAATAGTATGGTTCTATTGAAGCAAATTTGATCACCGCTGTGGCAATCTAGACGTTGCCGTACCATTCATCATGAAAAATCAATCATACTTGCATTTGCATTATTTTTTGGCATGAACAAATGTGACACATCATTGTTTTTTAATTGATATTACCTCAAATACTGAGCCTCATTATTTACAAAACAAAATTCCCAATTCTGCCCTTACAAATACATGTAGATTGCATTTGAAATTCAATTTGCCAATTCGTTGATTTACAGGTAGAGCGAAAATATTTGGACTTGTTTCCAGACCTGCCTAATTCTAAGAGGAAAATCTATACTGGTAGGGCTTTTCACGCTCTGTAGATGAACAATTTTTTGTTCAAAATTTGTGTGATTTGCATCATTCACAGGGTCCTCCCAAGCCTAGAAAACTTGAATAACCTGTAAAGGTCAGGGAAATTGAAACGGCCTGGAAAAGTCAGGAAAAATTGATTTCATTTAAAAAAGTCAAGAAAATTCAACAAATGAATAACATATTTTGCATAGCTATACTGTATATTGGTTAGCACAAAAATCAAGAGATGACAAGCAATTATGTAAAATAAATTTAAAACATTTATTCTAAATTTGCCGTTTCCTTTCGGAAATTGTTCTATGTGTTGTGTTAAGCAATATATAGGCATTCCTCACATTGGCATGTCATATTTTTACATTTTCAGTGGTCAAGGTGGTCAAGAAAAGTTGTTTTAAAATCTGCTAAAGTCAGGGAAAAGTCAGGGAAGTTGAAAAGGCCATCTCTGGGGGAACACTGATTTAGTCATTGTAAAAAAAATTAAATTGAGAATGAAGTTCTGAATGTTATTTTAACTGCTAAATGCTATTACTATTATATACTGCCAAATACTATTATAACCTTACAGCAATGATGGCAGCTTTGGATGACGATATGAACAAGATCGTGGAACTGCTGAAGAAATACGATATGTACAGAAATTCGATTATGGTGTTTAACTCGGACGTAAGCCGAATATAGCGCTTGTTTCATGTCATTGATTCCAAAATGCACTTTATCACCATTTCCTGTGTTTTTCATTTCGTTTTCAGAATGGTGGCCAAGTGTACGAAGGCGCCAGCAACTTCCCTTTGAGAGGAAATAAAAATACTTTATACGAAGGAGGAATGAGGGTCGTTAGTTTTATACACAGCCCACTTTTAAAAACAACTGGATTTGTTTACAATGGGTAACTTTGATGGCAACCATTTTGGCAGTTTCCAATTAATATTTTAGTTGAGTAATCTGTGTCTGCATAGATTTGTCCATGCTGTGGATTGGTTCGCCACGTTATTGGAATTAGCAGGAGGGCAGCCAGGTATATCTATTTTAGCATTGGTGGTTACGAATTTTACTCTGATATTTACTCAATCTTTGCCTCTTGACCGTAGATCCAGATATTGACGGTGTTAACGTTTGGGACAATATAATTGGAAACTTGCCTTCAAGAAGAACGGAATTCGTGTACAACATTGACAATTATGACAAAGATCTGAGTGGGGCTATTAGGTTCGCGCAAATGTTCAACCATTAATTTATAGTTGGGCTACTTTTAATTGGTTAATTGATTTGCAGAGTTGGTGACTGGAAATTGATCGTAGGAAAAGCTGGTTTGCCAAACGATTGCTTCACTCCTGAAAATCTAACTTATGATTATTATCCGCTCCGTGGAGTTGATACAGTTCTGGAACTACCTGATGCTCCACCTTATCGTCTGTATAACCTAAGAGGTAAAACAATTTGTTTATTAAAATTTAGATTGTCGACAATATACGCTTGTAGCTTTGAACGCGTCAGCTTGGAACATGCGTTATTGCTTTATTCGTACCATGAAAATTTGTGAGCTCGATCACATTGATTTTTTTAGACGATCCTAGCGAGTACATCAATTTGGCCACGACTCTTCCGGAAAAAGTCAGGGAACTTTTGGGAAGATTGCAAGAATACAACGCAAGATCGGTCAAACCTGTGTGGCTAATGAATGACCCCGTCAAGGGGGCGAAGGCTGTGGCCAGTGGCGTTTTGACCCCTGGGTGGTGTGAACCCATATCAAACGTCATCCTTACAAATTAGGAACACGTTAGTCAAAATTGGCTCACGTGGACGAAAATAATTACGAGGTCAATCATGAAAATTTCAAAAACTTGTACTCCATCCCTTTGTCTTTAATAGCCCATCCAAATCCAATCTAAATTATTTGGGTCGTTTTCAAGTTACATTGATATGTACGTATACTAGTGATGTACATTATACGGTTTACATGAATGTGGTATACGGACTACGCATATGGTGCTATATGTTGTTTAAAATGCGGTAAATAAAGTACGGAACATGATCGTGATTTTTTTTTAAAAATTATGTGCAATAGGGTGTGCAGCAATAAAGGCGAAAAATTCTGTAAAGGAATCGAATTAAAGTAATCTAAAATAGGATTTGAAAAGAAACAATCTTACCTACCTAACTCAATGAATGTTTGCACGTTTACTTTGGAATATTCTAGGGATTTGCACTTTAATTTTTGTATTATTTTTTATATTGATTTTAATTATATGTTATTTTTAAAAATTCTAGGGATTTGCAATTTTATTTTTGAAAATTCTAGGGATTAGTACTTCTATTTTTTAAATTTTTGGGATTTGCACTTTTATTTTTTGAAAATTCTAGGGATTAGTACTTTTATTTTTAAAAATTCTGGGGATTAGCACTTTTATTTTGGAAAATTCTGGGGATTAGCACTTTTATTTTTAAAAAATTCCTGAACTGAAATGTCAACGCAAATCCCATTAGTTAAATTTTTCGTATGTTTTTTTTTTCAACTTTGATGATGATATTTTTTTTAAAAGCTTGGGTAAGAAACGTTTTAGAGGCCTTGATTATTTGTACATACATTTTCTGGTATCCAGTGCAGCAGAATATGTAAAAGTTGCAGATTAGCAGTTCCATAAAATTTGTTAAATCCAAAACGTTCAACGAAAATGAACCTTCAGTTAGTCATGAAATGTTGATGTTCAACAGGTATCACGTCATACTGAATTCGACAAATTCGCTTCACCTTTTCTGAAGCCTCACCTGCATGACATATTTACTGAACAGTACCCATTAAGTCAACCAAGGCGGATATTCCCATATTAATGATGACGTTATAGTGCAGATAGATTTATCCCACTGCTGGGAGGGAAATCCCCTTCCTTCGCTCTTGCGCATTTGGTGCTCAGTAAAACAGCAGGGATGCGCCTATTTCCATGCCTTTTTCCTGAATTTCATGACTAATTTCAGGAGAAAATACCCGGACATGGAAGTGCATAATGCAACACCATCCATTCCAATGTCGATATTGCGTTGTAACAATTGATTTATGAACAATGTGATGGAGAACCGTGTCGATAAACTTCGAAGCTCGATGATATATTTGCGAATAAAGTGACGTAGGTCGATGAATATGTGATCAGTCTCCAGGTGGTTCCTGGTAGAGGTATAATTTACAGCTTACCTATATAAAAACAGATCAGACTATCATAGACTAATGTGGCCAAAAACTTTGTTGCCGTTGGAAAAACATACCCTGAAAATGCACCAGGAGAGATGGACTAAACAATTTGCAAAATGCGCACTCTGTTTCCTGTTGTTTGCAACCAACTCGTTGACCAGCGGTCAGGACAATCGCCCAAACCTTATCTTCATGGTTGCTGATGACTTCGGTATGTTATAGGTCGTAATAAATTTATTTAAAATTCAATTAGCATAACATAATAGCTAGAGGATAATGATATTAATGAGATATAAAATAAAGGTTAATTTAGACATGTGACATCAAAGTTTGCTATCACAATCATATCCTTAATACATGTACCTGTCTTATTCAAATACATGTACTGTTTTATGAATTGGTCCAGTATTTTATGTTGATGTCTGCATTTATCACAAATCTTTCTTGCATTTTCTCGCTTTTGTTTCGTTGAATTTAAAAAAAAATGAAAAATAGCCAATAGCATCAACAGACTGACAAAGTGAACATTGACACACAAATTCCATAACCTGTGTTTTTGGACATTTGATGTACAATTGTTGTATTTATAAGTTTTGCATTTAAAATGCAAACCAGTACATGTAAATGTATGGTACACAAAAGTTTCAAAAACTTTAGGAAAGGTTATCATACACAAGGATTTTGGAACTTTTGTGTACCTAACATGTTCTTTGACTGTCTGTTAATGCATGGGATTTTGTTTTCAAAGTTGTATCAAAATGTGTCAATATGCCTAAAAATAGCAAATGAAAAAAAAGACAATTTGACATACGAGCGTGACCCCGATAACGTATTTCATTATCAAATTTCGAAATCCTCAATACCATGATTAAATCTACATGTTATATTAAATTGCAAGATAGCAATTAATAGTAATTGCGACATGATTCGTTGAATTCATTAATTTGATGCGATTTGGATTGTTACTTTCAGGATGGAATGATGTGGGGTGGCGCAACCCAGACATAATTAGTCCAAATATCGATAATTTAGCTCGCAGTGGAATCATTCTTGATTCAGCTTACGTTCAGCCGTTATGTTCACCGTAACTATCACCTGATTAATTTAAATAAATTTGATCTTAAGAAATAATGATTATTTTAATGTTCTTAATTTGCACCTGATTTCAGTTCAAGGGCTACTTTTATGACTGGCTATTATCCGTTTCGTACAGGGATGCAGGTGTTGGAACTTTCTTTTAACAAATTTAATTTACAACAATAAATTTTAGTGGTCTTTTCTTAATAATGTAATTTATTTGTGCAGTTTGGTGTTATTCCTACTTTTGGCCCATATGGACTACCTTTGCAATTTACTCTGCTTCCCGAAAGACTTAGAGATCTTGGCTACAGTACAAACATGGTTGGAAAGTAAGTAACAGATTGCATCTTTATCAAACTTTGCATAATTGGTTATTATTAAAACTAATGTAATTAAATGTAATTGGATGGTTAGAAATGATCAAAAGTAATTCCAAGATTTAAGATGTCATTTAAGATGTCAGTAACCTGATTTTGGCAATCCGTCATTTCGAATTGCTGAAAATGTGCATGTTTTGTATGTTAATTTTCAGGTGGCATCTGGGATCATGCAACGAAAGTTATATTCCCACAAACAGGGGTTTTGACACCTATTTCGGGTATTTAGGGGGTGGTGAATTCCATTATTCTCACAGCTACATTTTGGCTGACAACGAAACTGCTACAAGTAAGCTGGAATTCAAATGGAAACGAAACTTTGGAACTGACATTAATTTTATTAAAATGTTTCATTATGCAATAGTATCTGCCCAAACGCCGCTCGTTTATGATTTCTGGAATCAGACCAACGTAGCCTGGGATTATGATGGAATATATTCATCAGTAAGCCAAGGCTGCCTTTCAAGCGCAAATATCATTAATGCTAATTTAATTTTAGTATTCGTGGCATACATTGCAAATATTTGTTTTGCAGATTCCTTTCGTTTCACAAGTAGAGTACGTACTGCAAAATCGTGATACTAGCAGACCGCTGTTTATGTATATCACCTACCAACTAACACACTCTCCACAAGAGGTTAGGATCATAATTTTATTTAATCGAAATAAATTTTGCACTCACTTCATAAAACAAAACAAAAAACAGGTGATGGTTGCCTGGCTGCTTAGTTATTAGATCAGCAGGAAATGTTTGCTTTTAAGACAAACACTAAAAATGAAAATAAAAACAAAAATGTTAAAATCCACGAGAGGTTAAGTTCATATTTTTATTTAATCGATAAAAATTTGATACTAATTTCATTATGCAATACAAAAAACAAGTAATTCTTGCCTAGCTTCTTAGTTATTAGATCAGCGGGAAAAGTTTTGTTTTTATGGCACTAAAGATGATTGTCAGCTTAATACTGCAAGAAACAAAATTACATTAATTTACACTTACGTTCTGGCTTTAGTGAAACTGTTGCATGTGTGGCATATTCACGAGTGCATATTCTTAATACGTTTTATTAATAAAGATAACATACATACATACATTATAGTTTATGTTTAAAACTTGTTAAATTGCGTGTAGGTGCCTCCAGACTTCGAGCTTTGGTATCCAGCAGAGCAAAATAGATACCGACGAACATTTAGTGGTAAAGTACAACCTGTAACTGAAAATGAAATTTAACAATCGTCAAACTTCTCTGTTTTATTAAAACAAAACTTGTTTTATTAGCCATGGTTTCCGCTTTGGACAACGATGTTGGTCAAATTATGAACATGTTTCAGCAGTATGGAGTTTATGATAATTCCATCATCTTATTCACAGCCGATGTAAGCCATTTCTTAATACTCAGAATTCAATCAAAAATCTACAGTGTATGCTTGCCACTACATGTGTATGTATGTTCCATTTAAATTTCTCAGAATGGTGCACAAATTCAAGATGGCGGTAACAACTATCCATTGAGGGGTAGCAAAAATACAATTTGGGAAGGGGCCATGAGGGCCTCCGCATTTGTTCATAGTCCTCTTTTGACGAATACTGGGTATACCTATAATGGGTATGCAATTTTTTTTCTAGTTTTTATTATTCAAGTTTAGCAACGATCAAAGTAATACGATTGTTTACATGTATTTTCATGTTATTTTAAAGATTGATTCATGCTGTTGATTGGTATCCAACATTCATAACATTGGCAGGCGGTACTCCAGGTAGGATCTGATGAGTAGTAAAATAACCGACATCCTGTTCAGTTAAAATATACGTAAATATTTACGTGTGAATCACCACTGGATATACCAACATGTGTGTTGATAATCAACGTATTATTGGCCTTCAAATATTGTTTGTGGGTTGACATCCAAACCCAGTGACATATAAAATGAGATCATTATACAAATACAATAACATAGTGCGTACCTTGTTACAAAATTCTATATCGTTTTGAAAATCCAAACTAAAAAATGTTTTCACAATTTTCAGTTTATCAACAAATCGTTTTTGAACACGTCCTACATTCTTGAATTTTTTCCGCATCAGAAGGGGAACCTGGGTCCCAATTAGGACTTTCACAATGTTATGTTTTTTAATTGGCTTGACTAGCCAATTAAAAAACAGCCCGAGAAAAACACAACGTTATGAAACTCGAAAATTGGGCCCCTTGTGTTAAATTGCAATTAATTACAGTACATGTATGAACCAGATTGTCCTAAAACAGACATTTTCACTATTTGCTTTCACATACTGTAATTTCTCCATGTTATTAGATCCAGCGTTGGATGGGGTCAACGTTTGGCCAGCCATTACCCAAAACACTGAGTCTCCTAGAACAGAATTTATATACAACATGTTGATGTACGAAGGCAATCTCACTGGTGCCCTAAGGTAGGTTTCTTGTCCACACCAACAAAACTGAGTTGTTTTTGGCCAACACACGTACAATCAATATTTTGCTCCTGTCAGGATGGGTGATTGGAAGTTGATATTTGGACGTGCTGGAATCCCGAATACTCAAGTACTTCCGGAAGACGTCACCGGTCGATACGCTAACACTGTTGGAGAAAGTTTGGCCATCCTTGACATCCCTGATTACCCGCCTTTTCGCTTATTCAACATAACTGGTGAGTTCCCCACTGATTTTATCCATTTCCTGCCTGCCTGCCTTTCTACAATTACCAACCGAGAATGCATGTTTTAGCTGACCCCACTGAGTCCTCCAACGTCGCCAATGACAACCCTGATGTGGTTACTCGAATGATGGCCAGAGTCCGCCAATATGAGCAGCAAATGGTCGATTCTTTGTTTCTATCTGATGACATTGAATTGTACACTAGAAGGACGAGCAACTTGTCCTACTTGGGAACTTCATGGTGTCAAGCAGTAACCACTGTTACTTTGGCGTCGAACCAGCCCAGCAAATGAGATGTCTGAGCATGTGCAATATTACCCAATATTACGAAATAAATGAGCCATTTATTTGAGGTTAATAGAAGTATTAGAGCACATTTGACTCAATTTCACTGCATTTCTGGGGCAAAAAGTAATTTGGATTCAAGAATGACTCGTGTTTGTAAATTTATCAAAGAAATTTAATTGGTCGAATTTCATTAATGAATTAATGAATTTTTATCGCTAATAACGGGTAACAGCACTGATTAAAAATACAAGTTCTTCTTTAACGAATTTGTACGTGAGCTAAACTGAAGCAACATTTTAGGGCCCTGAACAGCAGGGGCCCTCAGCAGATCCAAAGATGGAAGCCAAACATGCATGTACATGTACCGGGTGATTACAAATGATGACAACTATTACTATAAATCACTGTGAGTATTTTATTCGACATATAAATCATAGAAAAGGTGCACATACATAGAGAAACTCAAAGCTTTTTTAGGATTTTTTTGGCGGTGAAACGTTTCTGCCTCCCGCCCCCAGAGGACGCTGAATGGAAAATACAGGGTGTACCACAAAGTAGTGTTTTAGGTCCTCTTCTGTTCCTGTTGTTCGTTAATGACCTGCCTAATCTACTTTCCTTCAACTCTAAATTATTCGCTGACGATTTTGCACCGTATGATGAGGTAAGAGTTGAGGATCCATACAGATTGCAAAGGAACCTCGACATCTTATCAGACTGGTGTAAAACGTGGCAGCTCAAACTCAACAAGGAGAAGTGTT
>JAQGAF010002600.1:0-21573 GCA_034687865.1 Kryphioiulus occultus
AAACGCCGTTTTAGACCGTGAACGCGCACGTGGATAATGTCACGTGATTTGCTCCCATTCATCAGCAATGCTAAAAAAGATTGGGGTCACGTTCACGTTTTACGTGGAGCGTAAACTCTATTATAGCTATTGTTACAACTCCATCACTTGAGAAAAGTTTAATACACAAATGTTCATGTAATAGTCGAACGTTCCATTTTGGCGAGCTTTCTTTTCGAACTAGTTGAATTTTCTACTGATTTTAGTTTATTTTACTCGTTTAGTTTTTTAAAGAAATCCAAACTGTAAAGTTGAAGTGAAAACATCGAGAAATGCCGTATTTCTACTAGCTCGCATGCAGGCAGCAGGCAGCAGGCATACAGTATGTAAATACACGTGTTGAGCTGTTTCCAAGAACACGCACCATCTTGTTCTCATCGTAAGGAAATGAAGGTAAAAAGCGTTTTGCAAATGCAGGAAAAAAATCGTAAGTTTTATTGACATTTTCGACGCTATTTTTACCGGGTTTTGCTCTCATCGTTATAATTTATATGAATCGTTGACCAATGAATTTCTCTCCGAAGAGAGGACGGGTATAAGGGGAAAAAATAGCTCGCTGATTGGAAAGTGAAGGATAAAGATTCATTTTTTCTTGGCTTTCTTAAAAAACGTAGAGGGTCAATCTCACGGGGCCACAAAAATGAGTAAACACTTCGATCTGTTGACCTAACAGGAAGAGGCGAACATTTCACGACCTAAACTTAATGTATGGCAGGCAGCTAGTCTCTGGCAAATGGAACGCTAGTTGTGCCCGGCAACGACCAGGTGGCGTCGAGAACATCCTGTTTGGAGGCTAGGAAGTTGCTTATTTGCTATGTCGTAAGAAAAATAATAAGGAGAAGAAGACTAGGAGAAAAACCGATTGAAATTAGGCAGGAGGCACTGGAGAGTCGTTTTGCTCTGGTCCAGTTGGTCTTCCTGGACAGCGCAAGAGTTACTGGAGGGGCGTGGCTGGCCAGAGATGGCTTGATGGCCATGGTGCTACATGTACTATGCAAGGCATTTGGCCTTCGCGGTGTGGTGTCTTCCAATTCTGGCATTTTTGACAAGCAGGCAGACTAAGACCCTGAACCGCAGAACAATCAAAAGGCAAGATCCTTTAATTGTCGAAGACCTCAAATTCAGCACCGAAGATCCAAGGTCTGGCATCTGACAGGTAAAATCCACCATCGCTGTAAACGATCCTACACTGCCGAACTAAGATTCGACATTGAAGATCCCAAGATTCAACTTTTGGAGATCCAAGATCCATCGAAGACCAACGATTCAGCAGCGCAGAACTAAATGAGCCGGAAATCCAGATCTGGCATGAATAACTGCAAAGTCCTGACTCCTACGTTGTCAAGCAGAGATCCGACATTGAAGAACTGAGATTCAGCTGTTGTAAATCCCATTCATAGACAAGATCCAAGACTGACTGTCTACAATCGGTGATTACATCAGGACTTCTGTGCTGACGGCTCATGCTGATCAGGTGTCCATACTACGGGTCAATGGTGGACGGGTGAACTGTACAGGTCTCTACGGACTATGGTTCTGGTATGGTGGATTTGGAGAAGGCTGGGTCCGAGACACGAGTTTTGCTACCGGGCCGAAATAGTCCAGCTTTGGCGGTCACCGACTACCACGCAGCACGCTTTCCATCGGGTACGTGGTCCATCCCAAGAGTTTTCAGCCATTTTAGGGTCTCCCCGGCAGACGCCACAAACTGCAGTCGTCTGGGAGTCGTCTGCTGCGGTCGTCTGCCGTCTTTCCGCCATTCGCCTCAGTCGTCGTTGTCTTCGTCCACCAGGATGCCCAGGTTGCGGCCGATCTGCTTGCACTTTGCGGTCACCTCCTCCTGCACCAGGTTGAAGGACATGGCGATGATGGACAGGCCGAGGATGAGGTAGAAGCAGCAGATGATCAGCTTAGCCTGGCCTGTCTCGGAGCGCGTGTCCAGGATGGAGGTTCCAGGCACCAGGTCGCCGAAGCCGATGGTGGACAGCGTGATGAAGCAGAAGTAGGCGCCGTTCAGGAAGGTCCAGTTCTCCCACAGAGAGAAGATCAGCGCCCCCAGGCACACGTAGCCGGAGACGAAGCTGAGCACCAGGTAAATGGGCACGCGGGCCTCGCTGGCGTCCACGTGAAGGCGATTGGAGCGCTCTAGGGTCACCCTCACGCTGCCACCACCGTCCTCCTCCTCATCGGGCTCGTCGCCGGGGGCGCCGCTGTTGCTGGGAACCCTCTTCAGACCACTTCCTCCGGTGTTGCTGGGTACCCTCTTCAGGCCGCTGCCGCCGTTGTTGTTGGGAGACGAGCCGACAACCGGCTGCAGGAGGCGCTGCTGCTGCTGGGGGGAACTTCCGCTTCCGGTCGTGGCCTTGGCGCCGGTGGACTCGGACTCGGAGCCGTCGACCATGGAGTCCATGGCCGCCAGAGGGGGCTTGGACGGCGCGGCAGCCACGTACTTGACGTCGCAGCGCAAAGACCTTGGCGAACGGTGGTTGCTGGATGAGGAGGAAGAAGTGCCCCGGTGGTGGTATTTTCGGTTGTCGCGACAGAGCACGCAGCACAGCCGAGCGTAAGCGAACTTGAAGGCGTGGGCGAAGAGGTCGCCGATGTTGGTCAGGCAGAGCAGCATCAGGGGGATCCCCATAAGGGCGTACAGGATGGTCACCACCTTGCCAGAGGCAGTCTTCGGGGCGATGTTGCCGTAGCCTGTAACGTAGAAAGACAGAGGAGTTCAGTGCCAATGGCAATGTGGTTAAACGGCGATGAAAAAGGAATGGTCAAGTATTATGTCATGCAGAATCGTTACAGATACAAACACCATGCCCTGGTGCCAGCAAGGCAGTGCCTTAACGGGGTTGCGGTAAAAAGGCAATATCTGTTGACTATGTCTGTTGTAATGGATTTTTGGAAATATTGGTAGATTTCACATAAGGCAAACCTTACCGCATTATAGTAGAACCTGCCTGAACAAATACTGTCTATGGTAATATCCACATCTAAACTGATGTCAAGTGCTGGTCCCGACGTGGCGAACTTGATCTAATCAACCTCGATAACTTGATATCCATTTAGTTTAGCGTCGGATTTTATTCACTCCCACAAGTTTTTTGAACTACGTTGTAATACCACAATGTGTAATGACGGAAGTGAGGGATGGTCAAAATGACGTCATAAGTGATGTTTTATAACAATTTACTTAAAATCCATCATTCGTGGTCCTGGTTTTCAAGAATTTCGTCTGTGTAACTTTTATGGGCTACAGTTAACAAATTTGTATGCAATTTTGAGAAAAAGATATCTCAATTTTGACAATTTTTTGATTAGACATTATGTAATCATGGGGGGGGGGTGTAGGAGGGGAAGCCTGAAAATCGGAAAAAATAATGATATAATGTTACAACTCTGTAACACTCCGATTTTATCAAAACAAATACATGTATAACCTATTTTCAATTAATAGTAACTTTCCACCCACATTTTATCCCAAGTAGTTTTCGAGATACACCACCTAATCTCCCAGTCTAACGTATTCCGTTTTAAAAACATGTAGTTTTGCATGGTAGGCTACAAGATAAAATTGTCTTGCAATGTCGCTTTGCTCTTCCGTTCCATCACAGGTAGTTTGGTGTTTAGGGAATTATCAATTCCGAGAAGAAAATTTCTTACTTGCCTGATTTATCTGGAACAGTTTGTATACAAACTTTTGACTCGCCTTCCAAGTGCTGATCAGAGGCAATGAATTTTTTTTTTGAAAATGCACGCAACAAACTGGGTTTTTGGTGCATTGGAAAACTGATATTTTCGCTAAATTTTTGCGTTGATAAAACTTTCACGCGCCATGATGCTGATATTGACTTTTGAGATCGCCTTACCATAACATCAAACTCAATCTCGAGTGGCCTCAATTAACTAATTGGGCGTTGATTGAAAATGACGGAAATTCGAGACGGCCATACCAATCGCCAAAAATTTCAATTTTTATTATACTCAAATTTTTTTTTTCGCTTTTTCGCCAAAAGGGTTTCATGCAGTATAAGGAGAACGCATTTAGCTGATTGCGTATCAAATGGCCAGCCTACATGTACATGTATATAACCGAGGGCATTTTTAATTCCTTGAAAGGCTTCCTTCCGGTTTTCGACTCGGAAATTACTTGGGAAATGGCGCCGCGTGCGGTCGGAGATGAAGGGAGAGGAAGTCGAAAAACTTGTCCTCGAATGTAATTTATGATTTCATGAAAATTATACTAGTATCTGCGATATTCTCTAGATTTTTCAAGAAAAATTCAAATATCTGTTATATTTCTCAAGAAAATGCTCCATGTGTCCAAATATCCAAATAGACCTAACTGTCAGATTTCCAAGAAAATGTCACATTTCTTCTCCATATCCCAATATGTGTCTTATTTTCGAGAAAAATTTTTAAATGCATGTATCTACGATTTTTCCAGAAAATGTCCATATTTGCTATATTATTCAAGAAAAAAAGCCAAATATCTGTTATACAACTTGTATTTAACAAGAAAATGCCCTATGTTAGCTAAGTTTTCAAGAAAATTAACTCAATATACCTTTCTGTCAAATGTTCAAGAAAACGTCACATATTTCTTGTATTTTCATATAAAATATCTGCAAGATGCCCCCGGGGCAAACATTTTCCATATTTTTCTAGAAAAAATCCAAATATCTGTTATATTTTCAAGAAAATGTCCCATATTAGCCATATTCGATAAAATTATCTAACTATGCCTTAACTTTCAGATTTTAAAGAAACTGTTACATATATCGTATTTTCATTAGTTGCTCCAAATGCGTTATATTTGCATGTAAACTATACAGTACACATATCTGCAAATTTACCATATTTTCAAAAAAATGCCACATTTTCTATAATTTTCGAGAAAAAATCCAAGTGGGTTATATTTTTATGGAACTGTCCCATATTAATCCTATTTTCAAGAAAATTATTTAACTATTGCCTATCTGTCAGATTTTTCAAGAGAATGTCACATACATGTACATTATTTATAGTATTGTATTTTTACTTACATACAGTACATGTACACTGTATGTCCTCTGATGTGGTATATTTTTATGAAAACTACAAATATCTGTCATACATGTACATTTATTTTCTAGAAAATGTTACGTACAGTAGGCCTGTTGCATCTAATTTCATATAGCATAAAAAACCTAAATTAAGCTACATGTATTATCCTAAATCGATGCTGAGTCAATTTATTTAACAGTCACGCGTTTTGCGTAATTTTATAACTTTAATAATACCGTATTAATAATAATTATAATGCACGTGTAATGGTTTAATTCCGCAAAACGACCCGAATCTAATGCAATAATTATATACATGTACATGTAATTAGAGTAAATGTTTCGCGTGCTTTTTCGTTTCACGCAATACATGTATATATTTTATTCGTTCACGGTCATTAGTTTCGGGTTAGGGGTCAGTTTTTCGGACAGGAGGCCTCTGGAGGCGTGACCTTCGCTGTCTAATCGTCGATTAGATAAGGTATTTAAAAGCCAACCTCTGCCTCGCCCCACCATTTCGGACCTTTGGCTCGTCGCCCAAAAAGATTGCGAATTCAAATTGAACGCACGCAAATTGATGATGCGGTGGTCAGTCAGTGGTCAAGCTTTTAAAGCGTGAACACGAGAGATAAAAAAAAAACGAAAACAACATTAACGATAGTCGCGTGTGTTGTACTTTTATGAATTAATGGCCATGCGGATCATGTTCCCGCTGAGCCTTGACCAGTGGTCAGCTGGTCAGCGCCAGCTGTCGGAAGGAAAAATCGTCCGGTCTGATGGGAGGAGACGGACTTTCGGACATTGGACACAGGGTGACCATAAAGGGGTAAGGGAATTGATGTTGTCCAGTTGAGAACTGAGAACAGATGGCTAAAGTGGCCAAAAAGAGAACCTCATTATTTCTGCTAGTGATTGTTCAAATTTCTACCCGAAAATCCATTGGAATCCATATTTCAAAAAATAATAATAATACAAAAGAACTTTTATCAGTTTTCCCCTTCGTTTTAAATATTTCTAAAAAAACTTTTTCGGGCGAATATACCCTAACATCTATTATTGCTGGTAATATTTTTAATGTCGAGTCAGTGGGACTATTAATATTTCTGAAATGTTCAAGATGTGAACAAAAAGATTTTTGATGTTACCTATAGGTTTTTTAAACTAAAATTTCTTTCTTCGTTATTTCTGATTAACGCAAAAATATATTTAAAATATAGTATTTTTGGGCGGATTTCAGGGTTTTCCTGAATTTTCAAACTGACCTCAAAAATAATTTTTGGCGACATCTATTTTCTTAAAACAAAATCTCAACATGTCTTCCATATACTCAACATTCATTATTGTTTCTGGGAACAGATGGCCTATTAGTATTTCTGAATTTTCCAAATGTCCACAAAAACAATTTTGGCGATATCATAATATTTATTTTAATCACATTTTTCTCCATTATTTCTGAATATCCATTCTCAAAATCCATTATTTTTTCTGAGTAGATATTTTTAAATAAAAATTCCCACGGCGTTTATTTGATTGTTAATACATTACTAGGAAATCAATCGTGATGTGTTTTTTAAAATTTTGACCTTATGTCATCTTATTTCTATATTTACAGTATTATTAATTCTATTAATATTATTATGCATTTAGCTGTGGACTAAAACCAGCATTTGTCGTTTTGTTTTTCAATCACGATGTTGGTCAATTTGATACGAATTCAAATGACTTTAAATGGCTCGTTTTCGAAACTGACCAATGCAACGCTAACTAAGCTAAACTTAATTTGTACACTGGTGTTCGTGGCCCAGTTTCCATCGCCCATTCGTTACTTTAATTCGCCTATTTCGTCCCATTTTTCTTTCTTTTCTTTCACTTTTTTTTTTCTCGTCTTCTTCTTCATCAGTATTTTTCTTCTCCAGTAAATCTTTCTTTTCTTTTTTCTTTTGCCCCACATTTTATTGTCTTCCTCATCTTCTTCTATTTTTCTCCACCATAAATTAAATTCGGCCTCCCAGTTTTTTTTCTGGTTTTTTTTTTCGGGGTGCCATTTTTCGGCGCCAACCCCGAACATGATTTCCATAGCGTCATACACCCACGCTTTCGTATACGTCGTTTTATATCCGAAATTGATGCGAAAAATTTCCCGACGCAATAAATACATTAAACGCTGATTGCCACTATTCGTTTTATCTAGGCCTGCATGTGTTTTTTTTTCATTTGTTTAATATTTTCCGATTTGGGATCCGATATCACCCCTGCCCCCCAACCGAAAAGCGATATGAATTATAGGAATTACGTAAATTATTGTTCGGATCGTAATTTCCGAGAAATCGAGGTCGTGCATTGCGTGGGATATGACGATTTTCGGGAAGTTTTGAAAGGGTACGAAAAAGTTATGGTGACATTATCGATTCGGATTTGATACATTTTTTTAGCACAAAAACAAGAGAAAAACACCCTGGACCATGGCTTTTCTAAAAGGTACAGTAAATGGTATAATTTATAAAATTATCGCATTTTTGCGTGAAGATCATTTTTCACACAAAAAATTGTTATTCGAATACACCTAAAATGATTAAATCCTGATGATGTTTTCAAAAAAATTTCGCCTATGGCTTTCCTCCAGACCTGGAAAACTGGAACGTCAGGGAAATTGAAACTGCCTAAAAAAGTCAGGGAAAAGTCAGGGAAATTCAACAAATCAATAACCGTGAAATTTATTTTAAAACCTGGAAGTATTGTATTGATCTAATTTAAATAAAAAATAAATAAACAAAAATTGGAATCAAAATGCACCTAAAATCTATTATTTATGGTAATTTTTTCTACAAAAAATTCGGCTACATGGCGTCCCTAAATGATAAATGAGCTTGGTAGGCTATATGGATCTAACTTTTCAAAAAAAAGATAAGAGTGCCACCAAAATACACCTAAAAGCCATTATTTATGGTAATGTTTCTGCAAAATTTCGCTTATGGCTTTCCTAAAGGATAAATAGTAGTTAGCTATAACTTATCAGATTATCAAATTTGTGCAAAGATCTAATTTTTCACAAAAAGCAACTAATAATAAATACCAAATTGCGATCTAAAAAAATTTCGCCTAAGACTTGTCTAAATGATAAATATACTATAAGTTATCAGATTATTTTTTTTTTCACAAAAGATTAGAAATTGTCATCAAAATACATTATTTCTGGTAATTTTTTTCTAAAAAAATTTCGCCTATGGCTTCCGTAAATTTTTGTATGAATCTAATTTTCCAAAAAATAAAAAATAATAATAAACAAAAAACAAGAACAAAAATTGCCATCAAAATACACTTTAAATCCATTATTTCTGATGCAAAAAGTGTCTGGAAACCCTGGAAAAGTCAGGGAAATTTGATCATCATGTTATATAGGCTGGCAGACAGGCATTTTCGCTTCAATTCAATCTACCTAATCGCCAATTATCATAAAGCTATGCGGCTTTCAATGACGACTAATAACCCCCAACCTCCACCCCCAGCACCACCCCTTTATCACTAATTGACCTCGAACGGCGTTGTTCATTAAAATAATTAACGCCAATTTAATTATAGGAGGCGCCCAGCCCAACTATATCCTCCTCTAATTAGCAATTATTTCTCGTATTCTCCAGCATTCGTTTTAACCGAATCTAATTAGAAGATTCCCCCACAGCGCTAACGAATTCGTTAATTCCTCTTTTTTTAAAAAAAAAACAGACAAAAACAAACGATAAAACAAATGACAAAAAACGACAAAAAAAAGCCCTGGCTTAATCCGATTTGCGTTGATTTTTGATGGCAGCGACACCTGCCTGCGTGCACATGGCTCTGCTCTTTTGTTTGGTTTTTTTTTGTAATTTTTTTTCTTTACTCACTCGTTTTCGTCACTCGTAATTGAAAATTACGATGGGCGTTGCGTCGCATGACGTGCCCTTCTTTTATAGCGTCTGTTTAGTTTTAGTTTGAAAAGAGGAGGACAAAATGGCGCCTGGAGATCCATGACCCATTTCCTAATTACATGCATCTGCATTTCCGGATATTTTCGATGAAAACGTGGGGAAATATTGCTGGTTTTGCCCCTTTTCATAGCTTTGTTCGTTAAGGAAATTACTATGTTTTCGAGAAAATTTTCAGTTTATCATGAATTTTTTCAAGAATTAATTCAACAAAATATCTTACGTTTTCACTTTTTGTTTACTTTTTGTTTACTATACGTGTGTTTTCGGGAAAATTTCCAGTTTATTCTGACAATTTTCATAATATTCATTAAATTTCTTAAAAAATATATCACCAGGATGATGCCTGCTCTCGTATAAGAAATGACATTTTCACTATAAAAATTAATATATTTTAAAGAAAATGTTCAAAGTTTCTATTTCTTTTATATAATTAAATTGTTGAACGTATTGCCTTCTTTTTACGTTTATTTATTAAAGAAATTCCCTTATTTTCGAGAAAATTTTCAGTTTATCCCGAAATTATTTCAGGGTTATCATGCAATCTTTAAAAAAATTGTTTCCAAATTTTCATATACATGTACATGTACAGTATGTCTAATATCATAAAAGTAAAACGCAGTTGCCATTTCTTAAAAGACGTTTCCATTTATTCCTATACACGTGCATCTAATCTCTAAAAGTCCCACGAAGTTATCATATCTGTCGCGATATTTTTCAAAGAAATTGTTGACGTTTACGACAAATGCTGTTCTCATGCTTGCGTAAGAAATTCGCATTTTAATTATAATATATTACACTATAGACCCGCTCCATGACAACCCTTCTTGTCTTGGAGGCAAGAATGACAAATGTCCTGACTGTCGCAATATAGCAATTTATGCATTTTCTTTTGATTTTTTGTTATTTTGCTGCGTTGGCTTTTTTCGTTTTGGCTGGCTTTTTTGTGAGTTTTTTTTTCTTTACCCTGACCTGTCGTAACCTAAACTTACCTAAATCCGTAATGCAGGCAATCACTGCCAGCCTACGAGTCATTAGGAGAAGCTCGCTTCCAAATCCCTTTCACTTTCTCATCGTGTTATTTTCAAGAACATCCTCCACTTTTCTATTATATTTAATTACAATTTAATTACTCGTTTCCTATATTATTTTCTCGCCATTCCAATGTTTTTGAAAATCGAGAAATTTCTATCGTTTGCTTTCGGTCCGTCGATCAGCTGACCGTTATCCTTTGAAAATAGCTCGAACCATGCTAGTTCAGCTTCTGTACCGTATTAAATCCAACCCCGCATTCGAAAATTAAAAAATTCAAATGCGTTCGAACGTCGCACGCGCCACTGCCGATTGGCTGTCGGCGGTGTCCAATGGGAGCGGAGCTTGAGATGGTGTTCTAGAATCGGGATTAGGTCGCCATCTTGGAAGGCTTTTAGTTGCTAACTTCACTGATGATTATCGCAATTAATAACCGACAATTATGCCGAAAATTTGTGAATTACTGGACTCGTTACGCCGCCCGCCTGTTTATCGTTGTTCTTCCGCACGCGAGGTACGTTTGTTGCTCATAGTCTATCTAGAATTGATGCAGATAACGTTTTCGGGAACGCACGGTGATGCGGCTTCCACAATGACTAATTCGGAAAGACAAGAATGCGACTCAATTAATATTAGGCCTAGTCTGCCTTCAGTTCGGGCAGGGAAACGGTTAAAACGGCTCGCTAATTAGCCCTCGCGATTTGGCGAAACGACGTTAAAATTCACGGCATGTGCTGGTCATCAGCGGCTCGTTTTGTGTTTGCCTCAAAGCATGCTCAAAGTCAATATCAGGGTCACAGGATCTACAGAATTGCAAACTAGGAATGGAGCCCATTAGAGACGTGCAATTTTGATTTTTTTTAAAACTTGTGCAGCTATAGATCCGTCCATGTAAATAATTAATCATATTCACGTGCTTACAATAAAATCCAGTGAATAGAAAGTCGTCACGTGAATAAAAATTTCGCGCCTTCAGAACACGTGCTAAATTCAGCCAATTAGCTTGCTCGTTTCGGAAAAACGGTCATATTTTGGGTCATAGGTTACGGAGGTCAAATGTTTATGGCCATTCGTCCTCGGGGTGACCCGAGTGTCAACTTTGACAAGTTTGGTCGAAATCCGTCGGATAGTTTTCGAGCCTACATGTATAGAGGTGACGGACACCCACACAGGCAATCTCCAATTATGTATACTGGTAGAATTGATGGACTATATTTTTATTAATTATTGATGGATTTTCGCCAAATAAACTGTATTGTGTTCCAGCATACATGAGAGTTTGATGGGAATACTTAAAATTTCACGTGCGATCCTGCTTTATCAACGAAACGTCATGGTAAACGTCATGATATGGCATCCAAAAAGACAGCTTATTTACAATAGATAGTGCCATATAAGCCACCCTGTATATGTATACAGCAAGACTATTACGCTGAGTGTCGCGCTTTCGGAAAGCCAAACGGCGACACTGTTATTATGACAACATTCTGTTCAGCAAATCCCACCCCCCTCCCGAATTATTGAGACGCATTTTTGAAGTGCTTTCTCTCTTAATTCTCTTTCACTGCGTGCTCTTTACGCACGCTATATTTAGCGTGTACTGTATTTGAATTTATTTTCTGTTTGTCTTGAGTTAGTTATTTGGCGGTGTATATTTTTCTTATAATATCGTAACCTTTTCTTCGGACCTCGCCGCGTGAAGGAGCAATGTGGTTTGCGTTAAATGCCGATTAGCCAACCCAACCAATTGCTGACTCTAAAATGTTAAAAGCCTCGCTGGCAACGAAAACGAAAATCGAAAAAAAAGATAATGAAAAAGAGATTCATCGGAATTTGCCATTAAGATCAACGAGAGATTGCATCCCGAGCCAATTGCAGAACTCTCAAGTTGGCGATTTGGGAGTAGGGTTCATAGGTGGCGCTGGCAGCGATTGGGTTTCGTGGATTTTAACGCATCTACAATTGTACTTGATATGGTTGGAAACATGCATTTGGGACAGTACTGATTCTGAGATCATATCTTGCTTGAAATACTGTACATGTACACACTGCTTGGGATCTTTGGAAACTGATGGAGAAAGTTAAAAGCTGGGGTCGACTGCTTGGGTCATTATAAACTATTTGGAATCTTTGGAAATTGCATGCATAAATCGAAAAGTAACTTGGGAACCTCCTCTGCAGCCATGGGAAAGTACTTGATAAAGCCAAAAACTGCTTAGGTTAACTACAAACTATCGGGGGTCATATATTGAGAAAGTCAGAAATTGGTTGGGATCATTATACAGGGTGTTTTTTAAAAACTTTCCACCTTGATTTTATAAAAACCGTATGAGATTGAGAAATCGTGTTTTAAGGAATGTTTATCAACTGTAGGGGGGACGGGACCATTTGTAAAACATTCGCAGACGGAAGTGACCCAACCCCTGACCCCTATTGACCTCAACTTAAAAATTTCAAACGGCAACCCAAACCTTGTGATAACTTAAATGAAAGCCCATTAAAAATAATGAATCTTGGTGAAAACGAAATTGAAATCGGCCCAATCAATCAGTCGTTTCGCCCAAAAATGTGGTTTTTCTGTCTTTTTTTCATAATTCACTATTATTAATCATGATAAAACCGCTTGGAACCATTCACGGCATTACTACTGTTCTTGAATATTTGTTGTCAGGAATTTGCGCTTGCAAAGTTTTGGAAATTTTTAAAGGCGAAAACTAATTTTTTTAGAATGGAACGGATTGGCTTGTTACAGTTCATTGGAAAGCCCGCATGCCGAATCAAGGCCAAGTAATTTGGCGGGAATATTTAGTTGGCTCATACGTTGTATTAAGTTTGAATCGGTACCTAATCTAAATTTTTGACATGAGAGAATCTGTTTTTAAGCCTTCATAAGTTTGCATTTAGGCTTTATTATTGCCTCACAAATAATGGTCTACATTTCGAGCAACTATTGTGAATTATTTTTATGCAATGATAATCAGTTACGTATTATTCTTCTGTGGTTAACCAATGCTTTACGGGTGCTTGATGGGTACCATCAACCGATTTTTCTTTTGTTTGCACCAAATCACTCGGCATTCTGAAAACTTTCCAATGAAGGGAAACCAGCCATGCATATAGTCCCATAACGAGAAATTCAGCTTTAACATTTTACAAATTTCCAAAACTTGCAAGTGGAAATTTCTGACGTAAATGTTCATGAACAATTGTAATGTTATGAATAGTCCCAAGAGGTTTCATCAAGAAATTCCTTCTTTTTGATAATAATAATGAATTAGGAAAAAATAATGAAAAATCACATTTTTGGGCGTAGCGACAGAATGGGTGAGCCGATTTCAATTTTGTTTTCTCCAAAAGTCGTCATTTTTAATGGTCTTTCATTTGGGTTGCCATTTGAAATTTTTGAGTTGAGGTCAATAGGGGTCAGGGGGTGAGTCACTTTCGTCTGCGAATGTTTTACAAATGGTTCCCCCTACGGTTGATAAACATTCCCTAAAACACGATTTCTCTATCTCATACCCTTTTTATAAAATCAAGGTGGAAATTTTTCAATCGAATTGAAAAGTCATTGAAAACTGCTTGGAGCTGCCGAAAACCTTCTTGAGATCATTATAAGACATATATCTGAAGTCATTGGAAACCACTTGGGAAAGTCATTGGGGGTCATTTGTCACTATTTGGGATCCTCGTATTAGCTACATGTACATGTATCTCGGATCATTGGAAACTGCATGAAAAAGTCGAAATCTAGCTTGGGATCATTGTAACCCATTTGCAATCATTGCAAACTGAATGAATTTGCTTGTTTTGATTGTCAGAAATTGCTTGAGATCATTATAAACTATTTGGGGACATTGGAAACAACTTGAGAAAGCCTAAAACTTGCCTGGGATCATTGGAAACTGATTATAAAAGACAACAACAAATTCCCCACAACAAAATGGCGTCCGTTTTTCCGTCTCGACGAAGACGAGATTGATAACTCATGTAATAAGAACGATGGATCGTTACTTGTATACGGAAACGGGGATAATGAGAAGAAGAATGGAGGGCGGGAGTTATGAGGACAAAACCGAATAATTGAAAAAAAATAATCGTGAAAAAATGAAAAATGACGGTAAACACAAAGGGAAACGAGGCGATCATTAGGCGGAACAAAGGATAGGAAAAACCAAAGGGCGATGGGGTATCATTGTCTTCAGACAATCGATATGGGGTGGAAGATTTGGCATCGAAACGACACAATTTCGATTGATTGTGGAGGTCAAAGGTTGATAGGACACATGCATGTTCAAACGCATTTTCATACATGTATTCAATAATTGAAAAATTGAATGTGTCCACAGCAAGCAGGTTATTGAAAGTCACTTGAAGTCATTGATATTAACTTGTCCTAACCCTTCGCTATTGGCTGAGTGGTTAGTATTTAGGTTATCTTCACAACTACCTGGTTAGGATTGGTGAAAACGTGCCAAATTCGTTGGCGAACAATGGGCCGTCATTTTGACTGGTTCGACCTCGAAATTTCGGGCTGTTTTCGTCGTTATTTCTCGCACAAAAGCCTGACTTTGTATGTTTTTCTTGCCTTCTTTCTCCATTTTTCCATTCATTCTTTTCATCAAAAATGCAAATTTCTTCTCCGTCTTTTAAAGTGCTTTTCCGATCGCCATTTTCCCCTTTTGAAAATCTCGGAGCAAAACAGGAAGTGCCGCTTTCAAAGGGCACCGGAAGCGAGCGGCGGCCATGTTTTACGGCCCCGATCCATTTCCGGTTCGACGCGCATCGTCGAATTAAACGCAATTTAAAATACCATATTTTTCGCTTTTTATTTACGTTTCTTGACAACTGTTTCTGTCGCTTTTGGTGAGATCAGCGCCATCTGTGGCTCAATTTCTCGCTTTTTTATTTGTTGTATGGCTGGTAATAACCACCATCGTCTCTATATCTCTCTCCCCTTATATTTACCCGATTGATATTATTATTTATTATTATTATTATAGGGAGCTCTTCCTAATAATAATAATACCGCTAATAATGGCGTTCGAACCCCACCCTGATCACGTGGGACGCGATGACCACGCGGCGTCACGTGACCCTTGACCTTTTCGATATCGACGACAGTTTACCTTCGTTTTCACCAAACGAGCGAGTTACCCACCATTGGGCGCCATTTTGAATTGTTTTGGTAACAAAAAAGCACTGAATCAAAACTGAATCAAGTACTGAATCAAGGCATGATCTCGACAGCATGCATCAATATTGTTTTACGTCATTACAAATCTTGATAATCCTCAGAATTAAAAAAAAAGACTGGATACATGATACTGACAGAGTTCATCAAGAGCATCAGTATTGAAAATTTAAACATACGCCCTTCAGTATTGCCCTTACACATGTCAGAGTTACTCTACTGTCATTATTTGGTAAAATCGACAGCATTATTGTCTTTGTAATCGTCAGTTTTTAAAATGTCAACATTAGTCCAACAATCCCCAATGTCAGTCTTCTGCTCTATCACGATCTGTATCACTCTTTGTGTTTGTTGATATCGACAGCATTATTGACATGTGCCTTAGTTGTAAGATCAACACAAACATCTGGATAATCGTTAATATCCAAAAATTTCCCACAAACCATCTGTGTTACGTCTGCTTACTTGAGAAAGGCCTCGCTCGTTTAGTCTCAAGCAGTTTCCTAGATATTTTGTTTATACTTAGCCCCGCCCCCTTATAGTCACTCTTGACATGTCCTCGACGGCGACCCACTTTTTCGTTTACCAGCCGTTTCGCTTCCGTTAAGATACGTATTTTCGTCGTTCGTGTTTTTTTTATTATTGAAAGTCAACCTCTGTTTGTTATTTTTTTCTAATTGAAAAAAGTACACTTTCGGTTTCAAGATCTCCAGATTTTTCTCAAGAAAAAGTTGTGACTGTTCCAAATTTAGTATCAAAAAAATGAGGCAGAAGAGCGACGTCTGTCGTCTGTGGAAACCGCCGAGCCACTGCCCCAATTTCGTGTTTTCGTCAGGAGGACGATTACACCTACCACCACGTGATGGCTTTTTGAAATAAGTAAAAATGTGGCGGCCATCTTGAATTTCAATGATCCCATCGACAACTCCCTTACATGTAGAACCCGTCTCCTCTTATACTGAAGACACACCAAAGCCAAAACGCGATAATTAACAAACGTGGTAATCTCGTTTTCCATTGCCGAGTGGGAAAGATAATACATGTAATTGAGGACGTACCGGACTAAAATGTATACTTACAATCCAGTTAATGACTAAATCCGCAATGTCATGTTGTTGTGTATCTATGGAAAACTGGATTACCGCGCTTTTTTAATTTCGCGTTTTAGCTTTGGTGTGCCTTAGGTATGAGAGTGGATATTACTTCAGAGAATACATGCTCTAGACAGGTTCTATTGTAGTTGGTTCAGAATACATTTTGGCGGCCATCTTTTGTGTGATAATCTCACCGAGAACCCCTTTACGTGAATAGACCATTACAAAAAACGCCATTGCTACAGTTATCCTTTATTGTGTCGCGTATTTAGTTGGCACTAATTTTATTTTTGATAACAATAATTATTATTTAATTTTTATATTTATTTCTATTTAATTAACTACCAAATGCAAATTCCATGTGTTTAATCATTTTATCCATATCCTCCATCATAACGAGGGATTAATTAAAATGAAATAAACAGCCAAAAACAGAGTGAAGCGATGGTAAACGGGTGCTCCATCGTGAGATGGATAACTGTTGTAATGGCTGCTAATATCATGTGACTCATTTCCTGTTGTAGTGGTCAACAGTATATGGTCGACCCAGAGGACATCAATTTTAGTCTCAAACACAACGTTTACACGAAGCTTTAAGAAACCCGCCCCAAGATGTTCTGACATCCCAGAAAGCAATAGACCTAAAGCAGCTTAAAGCGTGCGTGTAAACATAGTGTACATGTATGACTACAATCAAATACTCTTGCATAACTATCCTGCTAAGGTGTTATAAGTTCTATGATGACAACATTTAGTGTATGCCTGTGTCCACCCTTTTCTCCTTAATCTGCATTGGTCGTTCTGTTTGGCTTGCTGGGATTGAGTTACTTCAAGTCACCGTTTGGGGGCTATTTTGCCTTCCAGTCAATGAGCCCCATAATCCATCACATTCTAAAAAAAAGGTGCTTCACTTGTCGCAAATACTACACCTTTAAGGTGTTTATAAGCACCCATGATGATAATGATAAGCACCTTATATCATCATCACGGGTGCTTATAATCACCCATGAAACAAGGTGCTTATGAGGGCTTATAAACACAATTTTTTCAAAAGACCTTTAGGTGTTTACTTTTTGGTGCAAACTGGCACCTTTAGATCATGTTTCCTATAGGGAACCTTATTTCATGGATGCGTATAAACACCTAAAAAAGGTGCAGTATTTGCGACAATTAAATGAAGCACCTTTTTTAGAGTGCACAACTAGCCCTTGCAGCTGGGTAAAACCCTAAGGTCACCATGACACTGGCTATCTTAGCCCATTCCTCCTTACCTATTGTGGTGATGACGGTGACGCAGTAGAGCAGCGCCCCAGAGAAGGACCATTGCTGGTCCGTGTCGGCCTCCTTGCCATCGTAGCCTTCGTTCTTGACCCCGCTGACCACGGTTTGCTCGAAGATCCTCAGTCGATCCCCGGTCAGTCGCGTCCAGTTCTCCTTGTAGAGGACGTTCAGGTCCAGGGTGATCTTCCAGAGGTCCTCCAAGCACTGGGTCCTGTACTGCTGGATCTCTCGGCGTTGCTTCAGTTCGTGCTGGGCCTCTAGGGCCTCGAACGTCAGCGCCCCCACCACGGCGTAGCCCACCACCAGGCCGCACAGGCCCACGTGGCTGAACAAGTTGGCCAGGAAGACACGCAGGAAGTGACGACATTTGGTGGGCGTGCAGCGCCCCAAGCGACCAGAGTCTGAGTCCGAGCCACCCTGGGACATGGACGAGCGACGGAAGTGGACGGCCTCCACCAACGACTTGCCCGGGGGCATTATTGGGGCCTCGCGGGTCCTTGGCACTAGGTGGCGCCACTGGGTTGATTAGATTAGATTAAGGTAGCCTATTCTTTGTGAAAGATACCGCTGTTAGGAGGCGCTATTTTAGGTTTGGTTGCCGTAGTTTCCTTGCCTTAGATGGCGCCACTTGAAGGCACTGCTTTCTCCCTTGCAGTGGCTGCTTTTTATGGGATTTTAGGGTTTTCGCACATACACTTCCGGTTCTGATTTCCTGTTTCTTTCAATCTCTGAACCTTGACAATGGCGACGTTTTTTTGGTTGCTTTTTGGGGAGTTTTTTATTGCTAGCGTTGTTTTTTCCCGCTAGGTGGCGCCTCGAGAACTCATAGCACCTTTAAGGCTTCAGTTCGCCACACTTCCGGTTCTGATTTTCGAGTTTTTCACTCTTTACCTTTGTAGTGAGGAGTCCTGCACAACACGACAACCTTCTTGGGCGACTTTGATGAGTTGTGGGGCACAATGGCGACGTTTTTGTTGGTTGTTTTTCGAGGAGTTTTTGGGGGATTTTTCGCGTTAGGTGGCGCCACCAGAATGCATCGTACCAGTTCTTTCTGGCTTCAGTTTGCGACACTTCCAGTTCTGATTTTCGCGTTTTTTCACTCTTTACCAATGTAATGGTGAGTCATACATAACACGACTAAACAGACAACTTTTTTGGCGACTTCAGGTGAAGTTTGGGTCACTATATATCATTTTATCCCAACTATACCTGACCTTTGGCCAGGTTTGGACGTGTTTAAAACTTTTCGTTTTTGAAAATTTCTCCACCCAAAGTTTTTTTTCCAGGCTTTTCCGTACTTACTGCCTTCTTGTGTGGTAATCGTTGTAATCCTTTTTATTTGTTTTGGTGCACTCTTTCACTTATTTTTTTGCGGAATGCCGTTGTTTGCACGCTTTTCACTTTCTCTTAGCAACTTTCCCTCTCGGGTATTTCCTTTACACTTTCACTTCAGAGTCCGTTGGCGTTTTTTTTTGTTCGTCTCGAATCAGTCCAACCAACAATTCGTAACTCGTTCGTTCATATTTTTTCGTCGTTGTTACTCACAACGATTGTTACTTACAGCGGTTTGATTTTCGCGCTATTTTCACGCGCGTTTCATCGTGTCCCCGCTGTGTTTTGTGTGTGGAGAGTGCTGTTTTCACTCCTCGCTTCTCGTTTTCGTCGCTGGCCAATGTCCACCTCCCTCTTTTTCACACACAATCTCCATCTGAGGCGATCTTCGGCGTCGATCTACACGTGAACACTCCTGGCGCCGCTCGATCTCTGTGCATTAATTGCCATCGCTGTTTTTTTATAGAGTTAGTGCATCGGCAATATCCATCGAATCGGTTTTTCGTCAACTACACTGTACTAGTCCTATTTTACCTTGCCCCAGCAACAGCATCAGGTGTCCCTCCTTCGGCCACTGTCCTCTCCATCCGCCCTCCTATGCCTCGCGACTGTTGCGTGGTCTACGTTTTTTCGTCACCGCTGGTCATTTTAATTGGACCGTCGTGACGTCACCACCTCGTCGTCCTTGCTGATTTTTTCTCGGGCGATCTTTCGCGCTGTCCGCTGCGTATGTCCGAGAGAGCCCCTCACTCGTCGACGTCGCGCACGTCGATTGTTTGCTTTTTCACTCTTTCCAACTTTTGCTTTTTAGTGCAGCCAATCTCGCAAGTTTTTCAGGCTCCACCTCCTCCTAGGTGGCGCCCGAGTAGCACCACACTCATGCGGAAATGAAGTGGGGGAATGTCCCGTCCCACCTCAACCCTCCGCTGGCTCTACTGGATATTTCCCCCGTTTTTTTTTCCAGCGATGTATTTTCACTCTCCATTTCTTCACTCTTCTCTTCTTCTCTCTGTAACACTGTGTAATATGCTGCTCTTAGCGCGTTTCGTGTAATATGGATCGGCGTTGCTCCCCCATTCCAACGTCTCCAGTTGAAACTCGTAAATGTCAGGAGAGATTTTTCGCTGGCCCACATAGTTTAGTTCTGCTTTTTCCATTTAGACACAACGTCTTTTGTTGCTCCTTAATTCGGTCGCTCTGGCTCTCTTTCACCCCGTGTGTGTCGAGTAAGAGAATGTGAGCGAGGGAGAGAGGCCGTAGAAACGAAGGCTATAGGAGTGAACGAAATCTGAAGATGGAAACGAGCACTCCATTGGTCTACCTCACTGATATATACAGTGTAGCTAATATACTGCATGCGGCTGCCATCCCACCAGTATCTTTCCTATACCGCACTTTGCCATTGTGGTTTTTCTGGTTTTCTGCTTAGGCTCATCTTTCGATTTTTGAATTCTTCGCGGCTGTTTTTCCTTTTCTCGGAAAAGGTGAGAAACCTTTTTCGCTCATTTCCAGTTCGATTGAAAGCTCGTCAAACACATGTTAACCTTATCTGAAAACTACATGTTTATCGAAATTAGACACTAATGTAAATGGCGGCGTGTTCCATTCTTGCATTCTTTATTTCCAGGATGGAACGCTAGCGCGCACTCGCGATCCATCTTTTTGAAAACCGAATGGAAAAGTGCCGTTTGGGAAGGATTTGATTGAACGGGAAATTTTTTATTGATGATTTTTTTATTTAGCTAATCTTAACGATAAGCTTTAATTGTAAGCTGCATGAACGGATTACGAAAGGAAGAAAAGGTTCTTAGATACAGTGTACATGTACAGTAGAATCCCTGTAGGTTGACATCCCAAGGGACAGCCGCAAATTAGTCAACATGTGAAACGAGGCTTGCACTGACACAGAATTTTAATTCCGTGAACTGAACGAACTTACATTTTACAGTAATCATTCATCATTTATGACTAATCTTATTGACATGTTCAAAATACTATAGTATTTAAAATGTGCTGTAAATTTATCCAGCAATTACACGTACAGTATACGTGTACAGTAGGGGTTCTGAAGGGGTTCAAAATGACCTCCTGGGCCTCTATAGAGACAGTTACTGTTCAGAGGTGTACAGTATAAGTTTTGCAACCAGCCAAAAATTTAATCATCCATGACTTTACAAGTTGAGACCATGCTGGTCAACATACAACATACAGAGGTTCAGGTGGTTAACATGTATAGATGTCACTTTCCATTGCGTTAATGTGGTTACCGTCCGATCAGTTAAAATGTGGACAAAATATCGTAGCCAACTTTGGAGGTTCTACTGTATTTCAACTCAGTTTGAGTTAGACAGTTTTACCATTGTTTTACCGTTGAGGTTCTGGCCGTGTCACAAAGGAATCGAACTTACTCCTAACTTGATACGTACTCGTTTTACTACAGTCGATTAGGTGAACTAATATTATTTGGCTAATATACCTGTATAACATTAACGTCTCGCTTTTAAGGTGAAGACGGATAGCCCGGGGCAGGTGAAAGTTAGATTCTCACAGCAAGAAATTTTCCTTTATACTACGTTTTTTAAAACACGCAAAAGAATGAA
>JAQGAF010002601.1:0-21567 GCA_034687865.1 Kryphioiulus occultus
GCGCGAAGCGGGTAAAAATGTTCTTACACGCTTTGCTCGATTTTCGCCCGCTTCCGCGCCTTATCTATTCCTAGCTTTAAAAACTAAACCCAAGAGAATGCGAGTTGTGTTAGAAAATGAAACCGTTTAGGACCAGTGTGTTTTGAACTGCTATTTGGTTGGCAACAAAAGTCTTGAAGAAAGAAACAGCAGAAGAAATGACACAAATCTTATTTTGTCTACCATCTTAGTTGTACCAAAACCCAAAAAGATTTTCTTGAACTATTCCCCTGAAGACTAGCTTACTGGCAGGCTGCCTGCTTTAAAGACTGCAGGAATCCTGCCAGGAACCACTATTATCTTGCAAGGCAATTCATCATTCTTCTGAAGTGGACAGTAATCGGCAACAATCTGAATCTTATATACATTTTCTAAATGCCTGAGGAGGGTGAGATTGAGCAATATTTTGATAGACTTGACAATGGTTCTGGGAGGCTCAATGGGTTCCCTTACATGTTCGTGATAAATTCGTCAATAATTCATGTCGCATTGCAGAAGAAAATGGCGATTCGAGGATTCCAGAAATGGACCTTTTTCCTCTGCCTCTCCAGGGACAAAGTTGTGCCCATTTGACTTTGATGAAACGAATTACTGGGATTTGTATTCTTGGAAAGTGCTCGGTGTCAGAGATAGATCAGTGCTAAATGAAGAATAATCGTCGTTGGTGCTTTAAAAACTGAAAATCCAATAAATTGGCGCTGGTGTAAAATTTCCAATCTGTTCTTTCAGGAGGAATTATCAATGATTGCAGTTGTAGCGTTATAGACTTCCCCACTTTAATGGCCCTAGTTTAGCTTGGTAGCATAAGACCTGGGAAATTTCTCTAAGTATTTTTGGTTGTCTTCCAATTTTTTGCCTTATGATGATGTTGATGACAAACCTAAACCATTTCATTGTTGGATGAAATATACCAATATATACAGGATGTAATGCCATGAAATATCGTGTAATAACCATACTAAATTATTGTGCATTCAGCAAAAAAATCCAAAATTGATGGCTTCAGTGAAATAATGCTGTGGTTTTGATGAACTAAAACATAGGTGGTGCTGCAGGTGAAGTGGACACACCGCTGGGCGACTTTGCGTCATCTGTGGCCATCTTTTTGTTGTTTCTTAATGGAAAGGGCTTACACAATATGGCAGACCGGTACATTCTATTTGGCTTCAAAAGATGAAAAGTGAAAATGTGACCCAGAGATGACTTTTCTTAAACTACTTAAAAAACTACCTTGTTGAGTGAATTCCATTTATAGTCCAAATTCCATATATAGTTATCGTCCTAGTAAATGATAATATTGATTAAAAACATCGCTCAGGGCAAGTTCTTTTCACCTAATATTGGTCGATGAACAAACCCTAAAGTTGAGGGAAAAACACAAATCATATCAATCTAAGTAAGTCATGCATGTAAACAGGTTTCGCCTACCTTGAGTCGAGTTAAAGCAGACTTGATTTGAGAATCTGCATGGGGGTTGTTTTATTCAAGATACTTGCTTAATGCAAGTAGATAATTTCATGTAAATACATTAGAGGTGATTTAGATCAACTTAAGCAGACTTTGTGATACATTAAAAAACAGGTGTGGGGCAATGTACATCCACACCTCATTGTTTTGGTCTAAGGTATTTTTCATTGAAGCTAATTAACGTCTGCATCTAAACTTATGGTGAAGCTGTGTTAACCCTGATGCAATTGACCAATGGGTTGGTCAGCATAGTTTGCTCAGTAACCATGCCCATTTGATGCTGTGGCGATTTTTGGATCTTCCACATCCACTATACCCAAGGCCCCAGAGCTGCATTGGAATGTTGCCGAGTTAAGAGACGGTCGTGGGTGACTAGTGCAAAACTAGGGTAAGTCCTTCCTGAAACGATGCTCATCAAAAAGCGGAATTAAGGCGCATCCATCGTTGAATTGTCCACTAGGGGATTATAAGGACGGTTTATTGTTTGTTTTACGATCATGAGTGCGATGAGCCATTGGATCCCGCCTTAAAAACACGGGTAATTTTGAAACGAATTCCACCCTCGATGGATCTTCCCGACTTTGTCCTATATGGGCCATCAAATGATTAAACGACTCAGGTTCAGAGCTCCCAGACGCAGGGAGTTCCCCCACTCCATACATCACTGCAATGGACCTGTCACGGTAACTTCCCTCAAATTTATATGAATTCGCAAAACCATTCTGGATTTTGAAGCGTGGAACGCATACGAGCAGTGGACTACATTGCTGATTGGTATCCCAATGCTCGTGATTTTTTGGAACTAACTCTAAGGGCAATTTATTGCTGTCATGATCAGTGCACACCACCAATACTGTTCAACAGAAATAGGTTTTCACATTTGATGGAACGCATACTGGAACCGGTTGTGATTAGCGCATACGCTAATCACCAGTATGCGTTCCATCAAATGTGAAAACCTATTTCTGTTGAACAGTATTGGTGGTGTGCACTGATCATGAGAGCAATAAATTGCTCTTGGATTAATTTCTGAAAAATCATAAGGCAAGGGTCGGTCAGGGATACCAATCAGCAATGTATACATTGCTGTTCAACTGATCTGTTCAACAGTATAGGGTTTCACACACTTGATGGAACACCTATTTGAACCAGTTGTGATCAGTGTAGGCCTACATATACTACCTTGCTGATTGGTATCCATGATCGACACGTGGCTTGCAATTTTTCGGAAATAACTCCGATGGCAGTTTATTGCTGTCATGACTAGTGCATAAAACCAATATTGGTCAACAGTAAAGGGTTTACAGACATTTGATGGAATGCATACTGGAACCGGTTGTGATCAGTGTTACTGCATTGCTTAGTTGTTTCCCTGACGATGATTTTCTTGTGATTTTCCGGAAATAACTCCTAGGGCAATTCATTGCTGTCATGATCAGTGTGCACCACCAATATTGTTCAACAGTAAAGAGTTTATAAACACTTTACGGGATGCATACTGTAACCGGTTGTGATCAGTGTACTACATTGCTGATTGGTATCCCTAACACCTGGCTTGTGATTTTTCGGAAATTTCTCCAAGGGCAGTTTATTGCTGTCGTGATCAGTGCACACTACCAATACTGTTCAACAGTAAAGGGTTTATAAACACTTTATGGAATACATATTGTAACCGGTTGTGATCAGTGTTACTGCATTGCTTAGTTGTATCCCTGACGATGATTGGCTTGTGATTTTCCGGAAATAACTCCTAGGGCAATCCATTGCTGTCATGATCAGTGCACACCACCAGTATTGTTCAACAGTAAAAGGTTTTCACACTTGATGGAATGCATACTGGAACCGGTTGTGATTAGTGTACTGCATTGCTGATTGGTATCCCTGACCGACATTTGGCTTTTGATTTTTCGGAAATCACTACGAAGGCAATTTATTGCTGTCGTGATCAGTGCACACCACCAATACTGTTCGACAGTAAACAGGTTTCAAGACACTTGATGAATGGATGAAACCTGCCTTTAAGAATATTCTTATCGGAAGTCACAACATTGATCGACAATGTGTCAAGGCTGATCAATGTTTCTCTAGGAATGACTATATATGCTGGCTTTAGCTCTACCTAGGCTTCCAAGGAATTGAAATTTAGAGTGGAATTGGAACGAAGTCATTCTGCAAACCAAACCAAGTCTGAATAGGTCTCCAGCTTTTAAAGTATAGCCAGTTAACAATGGAGATGTCAAAGAGCTCAAAATGTCCTAAACATCGCATGCACGTTTCCTGTTATTTTTGAGCAAAGCTGATAGGCCTACATTGTATTTCCAAAGCTTTTCATAATCAGTATGCCTACACGTTGTCGCTTAACGGACATTGAACGTCATGGAATTCATGAATTGAAATTGAGAACATGGAAGCCGTCTCAATTCTTGATCTTAGGGTCATGGAATTTCCCCCCTTGGTTCCTTCATTGGACATTTTTGATCAGTGGATTCCCTTCAAATCATTCTTCAATTTTTACTAAAAAATTTCCTGTCCTTTTATGCAATCTAAGTGGACCATGTGTAGTCGCCCTTTGGAATTGATCCTGTGAATGCATCAAAGGGAAAGTTTTAAAGGTTACCTCCAGAGCATATTGCTCTGAATGGTGGGATTGTATCACATAACATCATCAGAATAAATGTACTGGCCAAGAGCCTCCGGAACTTTGCTCCGAATGGTAGGGTAGTATCACATGACACCACCAGAATACATATACTGCCCAAGCAGCCTCCAGAACTATGCTCTGAATGGTGGGATTGTATCACATGACATCATCAGAATAAATGTTCTCGCCAATAACCTCCAGAACTTTGGGCTGAATAATGGGGTTGTATCACATGACACCATCAGAATACTGTACTGGTCAATATCCTACAGAACATTGCTCTGAATGGTGGGATTGTATCACATCACATGACACCATCAGAATACTGTACTGGTCAATAGCCTCCAGAACATTGCTCTGAATGGTGGGATTGTATCACATCACATGACACCATCAGAATACATGTAATGGCCAATTTTAATGTAACACCCAAAATGCGGTAGTATTAAAACACCATAGGGACATTCAAGTATTATCATCGGTCTTAAGGAGGTTATAAAAATGATGACAGTGGGGTCAAACAATTTTGAGATCAACCAGTTATAAAATGTTGGTGAAAATTTTGCTCAAGCTCTGGCGTTCTGAAATCCAGAAGCGATTGCTCTAACCGATTTTTTTTATTTTGCAGATTTGATTGCTCGCCACCATGTGGTCAACTTTGACCCCGAACCCTGGCAGTGCGGTGCCCTGTTCCCGAAGCAAGCTGGCCGTGTGTGTCCACGATGGTCACGTGTACATGCTGGGTGGAAGGAATGGCAACATCCCAGTCAGAGACTTCTGGAAGTTCAGCCTGAGTAAGTGACAGTCATTCTATTACAGTGTAAAGTACTTGCAAGTTGTGGCGAATTGCAGAAAATGGCATGCCTGTTAGTGTCTTCTATCTACTATGATATTCAAGCGTTGTCATTGTGCGAGTCTGCTAACTTCGGACAATGCAGAACCTCTTCATCAGTTATACTCCAAATCTAATCTACATGTACATGTACATTACATGAGTTGCACATTTAGTTTTATGTTGAGTCGTTTTAAAGGACTGACGGAAGGAGAGCTGTCTGAGAATGTTGTGGACGAATTTAAGATTTCCAACACCCGTGTGGTGGGCATGTTGTCAAGGTTATAGGGAACTGCAATTTTGGAGAAACAAGCTGACTGCAAACTGGTTAACTGATTGTACACTGAGAACTGGTGGTGAATTGTAAAGTGTAAAATGGCAAGCACCATGGGTATGTAAATGTGTTTGCAACTGACCGTTAGTTATTATTGGCAGAAATTAGTTTTCAAATCGGTCTATAAAGTCTGTTCTTTGCTACGGTGTCCAAAATGAACACTTGTTCTGGACACCCTGTACATTTCAGGTTTGTTTGCACATCTGGTTGCAATGGGCAGGGTCGCTTTAAGACCTTCGTAGGCCCTACTATTCCATTCCTAGAAGCCTACAGTGTAGGCCCAAAAATTGTGTTCTTATGCTAATTTTATCGTTTGCATAAATGGGTTTTTGAAGGAAGTACGTGTATGTTGGTTGAACAAATTATTTTCGTAACGTATTTCTTGTTTCAAATGAAATGTACCTTTGTAGGCCTTACAGGGTTCGTGGGCCCCGGAATCGACCCTGGTAGAGGAAACTAATTTAGACTTTTAAAATGCTTTGCTTAAATATTGATTTTTTTTTGCATTTGTTTTCATGAGGAATATTGCAGGCCCTGGACCTACTCTTATTTGTTTTTCCAAGACATATGGTAGGACCTGAAAGGTCTGTAGGTCCTGGGCTCACTCGACATAATTGGTTTTTAAATATTAATTTTTCTTTCTTTTACAAAGAATCCAGTGGTTTCTTTAAGAATTAATTTTTTCAAATACAGGGTGATTGCAAATGACTGCAGTGGTTTCATTATTTTTACAGTCGTGTTATTGGAGATATAGCGATCCAGTTTAATTATACCAAGCAAGCATCTGTCGAAGTTTTCTTTTTTTGGAATTTTCCATGGTTCCGCCTTCCGCCGCTAGAGGGCGCTGAGTTGAAAGATAGCATTTTACGACTTAGCGCACCCTACCAGCGGAGGGCCGAAACATGTCGCTACTGGAAAATTCCAAAAAACACTTTGAAAGATCTTTGTTTGATATCAGCAAACTATCAGGATCATGGAATCATATGAGGATATAATGCATGATTTGGAGATTCCATGCCAATATTCACTAATGGCAGCTGTTTTCATGCATTGATGAAAATTGTATTATCTTCCAAGATAATTGCAAGAAAAATCATGCTCCAAATATTTTTTTTTATTTAATATACATGTATATATATACACTGTACGAGAATTACTCGGAAGATTATTTGAGAACTGAGGCATGCAAAGTCAGAATTGGTTTAGAAAACTAATGCAAGGATATTATCAAACCAATTCATAATTTTTGAGGAGCTACAATTTATCATGTGATTTCATTGAATTTTGCAAATTGAAAGTGTTGGAAAAATAACAAAATGATGATAAATTGACATGCTTTAGGAACACAATTTATTCTGATTTAAGTCTTCAGTAGCCTATATTTGAAGATTTCAGTGTTTCATATTCATGAATACTTTCAGTTTCTCAGAAAAGTATTAGAAAAGCTGTAGAAAAACTACGGGGTTTCCACACGAACATTTTCTAATATTTCTTGTGAAAAATGCACTAAAATACTCCCAAAATCAATTATTTCTGCTAATTATTTTTTTAAATAAAAGTTTGCCTACTGCTTTCTAAAATGATAAATACGTGCGGTATTTGGACATGTAGCAAATTTTTTAAAAACATGGTCAGGTCTGCTATGACCCATCATACGTGTTCACACCTTGTGAAGGTGCCCCTTGGGTCCTGGGTTTTTCTTCCTTAACGTTTCTTCACAAGGGCATCGTCATAAGGTGTGAAAACGCATGACCTGATTTTGGGGACCCAGGTGACGTTGGTCACCCTCTGTGATATCATTCTTTGGCCAGGAATCTGCATAGGTTAATGTCAAGATTCATCAGAGAGACCAAGACATACATTGCACATGTAGCTGATAGCATTGATTTATTGACCATCCACCTTTAGAGTGTTACACTATGATATCAGAAAATTTGACTATCTCTCACTTTCTTATGAGCTGATGTTAGATGAACAATCGTACAATGGCCCCTTCCAAGAAAGCATTCGGGTCCAGGTATATTGTTTGCCCAAGGGAGGATTTCAGTTGGGTCACAATGATTTCCTTGCAGGCTATTTCGTATTCAGATTTCTTGATGTCCAATAGATCCGAATTGAATTCGTAAATTGTTGACTCGTTTTGACAGATGGATTTGGCTGCTGTTGTCACTACATCAGGGGCCTCTCGCACCAATTTCGGCAACTTGTTAACATATTCGGTGTCGAAATCTTGTAAGACTTCTGGACAGTCTAACTGGAGAATGGACAGTATTGCTGGGCCCACAATGAAAAAACGTAATATCGATCTTTGCACTGTTTCGATAAACCTGATATGCATTCACTGACTTGCGCCGATGACTTGGTTTACACTTTTAATTGATTACACACACATGAATATTAGTCGATATTAAAAAACTTGGGTTAGGAATCATTGTATATTTTAAAATGCCCGAGACAAGATGCCATGTTGTTGGTTTCTGGTTGGTCAGTGTCCTGAAGCCAATGTTAAATATTTCAAGAAAATTCGACATTTCTAACGCAACTATGAGAAATATTGTGCAGCTTATTTTGGCCTTTACAGAGCACATCATGCAAAAGGCTAATATTTCGACGCATTAGCTTTTAAAAGATTTTTTTTGTTCAAAATTGTACCTGTTTTCCAAATAAATTCATAGTTTTCAATTCAATTCAATTCAACTCAATACCCTAATCAGTAAATGAATACCATGTGGTAGGGGGTGTATAATCCACCAACCCAATTTAATCGGCATTTACCACCGCACTTGGTTTATTTTACCGAAATGTAATCGAAATAATGAAATATTGGCTCTTTGCACGGTGTGCTCTATAAAGTACAATATATGTTGCTAAATATTTTCACCTAGATGGCATTAGAAATGTCAAATTTTCCTAAAAAGTAAAGGGCTTACCCAGTACTGCATACCATCCTCTTTAAAGTAGAATTTTTCACACAAAAAATCCATTTAATCTAATGCATCGAAATATTAGGTTTTTGCATGATATTTTCAATCACGTCTTTCCTTAATGGTTTAAATTTTAAATAATTTTTTCCCATTTACTATATACAAGGTGGATATTTAAATATAGTATTTTTTACTTTGGCATACGCCATATTTTTGCATTTTCAGTTGTCGGTATGGTCAGGGAAATTTGTTTTGAAACCTGGAAAAGTCAGGGAAGTTGAAAATTATATTTCTGGGGGAACCCAGTAAATTAAAAAAAAGCCCTATAAAGTCCTAAATTTGAAGCCATGGAATTTGTTCGCCACCATTTACTTTACGACATCCGAGTTGCATTTCTCTTTGGGATTTGTGTGGGTTCGGTAATGCATTTTGTTCTAGTTTCAAATTGCATGGCCTTTCAATGTGGATAAATACCAAACAATGAAACATATTTCTTACTATGCGAATCTCCCTTGTTAATTGATCTTGGTTCGGGCTGGTCATCAGCTGATGTCCAGATGCTCGTGGATGACCATTGTAGAAAAATGGCAGCTACGAGGCACAAGTGAAGGGTTGGAAGACTCGTCATTTTCATCTTCTGGCTTTGATGCTTTTCATAGAATGAAGCTTTTATACTGTGTACACGTATATTGCTTTATGCCAATGGGTTCGTTGCTTCTATCAGACAGCTGTTTAATAATTGCCACCACCCGGGTGCAGTAACACTCATGCGCAATGTTTAAAACTACAATTACGAAATACAACAGCCTGACTGTCAGGCTGCTGTATTTCTAAATTGTAGTTATGTCTGGTTGAGTCAGTTTGAATAATCAGTTAATCATATATACAGCGCCAGGCAAAAATATATGTGGACCCTATTTTTCGACTGCTGCTGCTAAATTCAGGCATCTACATGTATTTTACCTCGGAACTGCTTGACAGCCTGTTTGTGTTATGGAAGCCTTTCACGGCGTTAATTCAAACAACATTTCGCCATGCAGAATAATGCGGCACAATCAGCTTGAATTTGCAAGTGTAAGAACACTTCATATTAAAATTTAGAGAATTATAGTGGCATAGGTCTGCAGATTTCTTACTACACTTCTGAAGCTGCTCGATGGTGTTTTTACACACGAGTGATCAAATTTCACATGATGTTGATAATGTTCAAAACGTGCCAAGAGTCAATTCCAAAAAAAAAGATTGACCAGTTAGGCAACGTTTTTTATCTATGATTAGTGAGATGGTTCCTGAAGAATGGATACATTCGGATACCAAAGTGAATATTTAGGTTACATTGAAGTACAAAAAGATTGAACAGTTAGGCAACGTGATTTATCTATCATTAGTAAGATGGTTCCTGAAGAGTGGATACATTCGGATACCAAAGTGAATACTGACGTTACATTTTGGATACAAATCAGTCTTGGTTGAAACATTTTGGTGGATACGTTTTTGTTCAGTTTTGCTTAGACTCACTCCCAGCCTTGCAACCACTTTCTTCCAGCTCGGTTATCTCAAGCGGGCTTGTGACGTCTTCCAGGTGGCAGCACCGTAGGCATCTTCTAAAGGCGCAAGGCTGCTGATTGGATTCTGGTCACCGGCTTTTCACGTGAGGCTCTTTATTTTCTCGCATATCATGAAATATAATGGTGGATGTGATGGTGCCTCCCGGCGCTCGATATCCATTCGCTGTCGTGCCATTTTCCATTGTCGTCTGTCCACGCCGTGATTTTTCCCATTGTGCTCGTGCAAAGAGACCTCTTCATCGCACCAGTCGCAGGAAATTATCAGCTGTCTGCACCGATCCACATTACATCATTATCATGGGAGAGCCGCTCCCTCCATGGGGTGGTACGTATATGTATGTGGAACAGTGGACTGATACCACTGCTCCAGCAGAGGGAAGTTCCCGGCATTTTTTGTCCATTCTTTAATAGGGATGCCATCAGAAGCAAGACCATCAATTCAGTTTATAGTCGCCCTAACTGGACGAGGACATTCGACGTTATGGTAAAGCGGGCCATGGCCGAGGAAGATGTCTCCTTGGAAAATCTCCCTCGAAGGCCGCAACAGCTTCCGGGCCATATCGTCTTGGCCTAATGGCCCGACTCGTTCTCTTAGTGGTGGTCACCAAATGCCTTTTTCTGGCGATTTTCATCTTCATGAGTTGTGCAATTTGGCTTTGCTTGTTGGTTTTCGGTCCATAACTAAAGCGGATAGCTTCGCCGGGCAAAAATGTGCTTCGGGACCGTGCAGAAACTACATGGTGGATGTTCACAAAAATTGGACGATCGTGGACTAGGGAAGGCAGGGTCGTTTGGAAAACCTGGGAAAGTCAGGGAAATTGACATACATTACAACCTCAAAAGTTGACAACCCCCCATGTCGACCACATTTTAACTGACCAGACAGTCACCACATTAAATCAATTGAAGATAATACATGTTGACCGCCTGCACTTTTATATGTTGAATGTTGACCACGTGGACTATGACACACAATAGTAATTTACTCTCCGTATGTTGTCCAGAATGATCTCAACATGTAAAGTCATGTAGGTTTTAAATGTATTGGCTGCTTGCAAAACTTATACTGTACACCCCTGGATAAATTTGCAGCACACTAGCAATACTGGTACTGTATTATGAACAATTTAATAAGATTATTCATGAATGATGCATGAATGATGAATGTTGATTGTAAAATGCATGTACATGCGATACATGCAGTTCACGGAATTATAATGTCTCGGTACAAGCCTCGTTTCATATGTTGACCAGTTTGCGACAGTTCCTTGGGTTGGAAACTTACGGAGGTTCTACTGTAATGTCTGGAAATTTGTTGTGGCGCAGTGATTTTGATTGGTATAAATACAGTATCCCAGAAAAACATTGGAAGAGCTGTATTTGTGATCTACATGTTTTTTCTATAAAAATTATGTAGATCACAAATGCGTTGTCATTATCATTAACATTTCCTAATATTTCTTTTGAAAAAATTCACTATAATATATCTAAATTCCATTATTTCTGCTTATTTTTGTTAAGGAAATTTCTACTAAGGCGTTCCTATATGATAAATACGGTAGTTGGTTACTTATCAATTTTTATATGGATCAAATTTTGCAACATCAAAAAATTCTGGACAGTGGTTCCATCACGAAAGATAAGTTTTAAATTTTCAAAAGAAGAAGCCCAATGTTCGTATCGTTATTAATACATTTATATACGTTATTAATATTAATACATTAAAAATCTATTATTTCTTAATTGTAATTTTTAAAAAAACTATGCCTATGACATTTCCTTAATTACTGATATTAATCCCCTGATCTGTCCCATCTGAACCAGGTCTATTCCAAGCTCTCTGTCAATGATTTTAATACTACTTAAATTGCCTCAGTCCATTTAAATTTTGAAAAGAACACAAACACAGCGTGCACACGTATTGATGATTCTTAAGGTTTAAACAAGTATTTGTTTTAAATTGTCTGGAAATGTGACGAAAGACGTCTTGACAACCTGGAAAAGTCAGGGAAATTTGTGGCAGTGTCTGAAAACCATGGAAAAGTCAGGGAAGCTTACTTGAACATTTGGACAGTCACTTTGACTAAAAGTAGAAGCGTCAAATTAATGAAAAGATACGTGTATGTAACGGTATTTAGTGTTCCCATTTGTCCAACTTCTGAATAATCTGGAATTCGACGTCCAGTAGGGGTAGGGAGGGGGGTTGTCAAATTCAGACGAACACGGATTGCTGTGGGTAGTAAGCAACGAAATCGACTGCGCAGTCCTTGGAAATCCTGTTCTTGCTTCCATAAATGCAAAAATTTATTGAACATTAACAATTCAACTTAGTTCGTGCATACGTTCATGCCAACTTCAATCTCCTCTTGGCACTCTTGACAGTTGGAAAGTCGTCAAAAGGCCTGTTATGATGACGTATTGAGCGATTTTTTTTACTGGAAATTGACCCTCTCCATGGGCCAGACGTCCTGATTTCTGTCTCGTCAATCTTCATTTTGCTGATGGAACCCCAAAAAACGGTTCTGGATGCACATGATGTTGCCATCCAAGCGGAAGAGTCAATGGCCAGGAAATTCCAATAAGTGGTGCATTTTTTCGAATTTTTTGAGGGGTGGGGGTCGATTATCGACGTTTTCCATCCGTAGGGGCCCAGGAATCATGGAATGCCACCACACCAATTTTGGCGCCTTGTCACTGCTGGATTTTGCCTAAGCCGAAAACTGCCATTCGCGACCCCTGCCGACTGTCGTAAGATGATAAAAATTCTGGATGCTGGCATCTGCAACACAAATTAATAGTTTATGGTTCGGAATGTTATTGGCAGCGAAATCGAATGTGGTGGTTGTGGGCCACCGTAATGAAGTTTTGGGGATGGTATGCTGCTCGGCACCGGGTGGCGCAAATACCTGACAGCTTGTTCTTGTTGGTATTACTGCCTTTGGAAGCTTCCTTCTGGAGGATTTTGGGATGTTGGTTCTGAAGATGGAATGAGCATGCTGACAACATGACTGTTCAAGACTTCACTGCTGATGAGAGAAATCCTCAGCCTTCCATCAGAGATCTTTATAGGGTGGGACAGGTGGAAGGTCTACTGCAATCTGTTATTGGTTATGTTTTTTTTTTGCAAAAATACTTGCAAAAATACTGAGGAAGCTACACTCAGAAGCTGTTACAACCTGCATTTTTTGCTAACTTATTTGGTAGCGTAATTATAACATTTGACACCAATGTTTTACTGAAACAAGGTCAAAAATGCATCATTTGTGACGTACATATGCTTTTTAATCATTTTAGAAATATAGATTTTTTTTGTAAAATCATAATGCCCTGAAACAGGTGACCACGTATTGCCTGGAAACAGGGATATCATACAGGGAATTAAAATCCATGGAATCGAAGGATTTATCATTAAATTTGAAATAAAAACGCAGTTTTCAGTGAAAACTAAGGAATTTTAAATGGAACATATTAAAAATGCAGTCAATTATTTTTAATTCCATAATAGATGCGCGTCCTTCAATAAAAGATCGGGGAAATTTACTGTAGTTTGCATAGAAATGAGGGGAAATGAAAATTGCAAGTTTTGGTCACCCTGGAAAAACATCAATAAGTTATAAATAATAAAAATCGGTCTTGTAACCAACAATGGTTTGACCCTTTCCCAAGAAATGTACCTTAAAAACGAATTTCTTGCAGTTGAAATAAATTGCCATCAGATAAATTCTTTAATGGAAAATAAACTTCAGATCCTTTATTTCTGAATTTCGTTCCGTTAGATATTGATCTTTAATATGAAACAGGGTGTCTACCAGTCATGGAAGTCACAGAAAAGTCATGAAATGAGATTCAGGTCATGGAAGTCATGGAAAAGTCATGAAATTTACATCGGGCTCATGTATTTTTTGTCTTTCGATTGTCATCAATTATAGCAAAAAAATTTCGCCTACGCCGATTTTTGGCCAATAATAATGTCTCAGCAGTGGTAGATGTTATTTCTGAAAATCGCTATTTAGTCATGACATAAAACTCGAACGGCCCCATATTCTAATAGGCATGAGAAAAAATTTGAAGTCATGAAAAAGTCATGGAATTTACAATACCAAATCCAGTAGACACCCAGTAATATAAAGGTTTTTTTTTATTAAAATTTGGGCTGAAATCATTTATTTAGTTTTTGACAAAAACAAAATAAATGTCCCAAAAACTCGATACCAAGTCCCGGAGTAGTCACGTGGCGTTAGACATTGCTTTTATGCACCAGGAAGCATTTATATGTTCCGAAATGCAGAATTACTGGCAAATGACATTAAAAAACCAATTCTAAGCTGAGGTACCGTGTCATCCATGTGCATGGATACATATGTATCGAGCCATTCACACCGGGTTGTGCCAGTGCCAGTGCCAGTGCAAGGATGTCAGGAAGCATTTCATTTTAGTACCTTAATTTTTTCACATTCACTCCCAACTCCTAAACCCATCTTCAAACATACGAAATATAGGCCCTTTGTAACGACTCATAAAAGCATTCATCGCTATGTGAAACTGCTGATTTTTGTCGCTAGCGTAAACTGCTCAGCGCTGCGGCGCTCCAGCTTCCGGACGCGGCAAGATTGGTTGAAAGTCGATTTTTTCGCGGTTCCCCCGCAAGGGGACGCATCTTTTTGATTAGGTTATTGATTCGGGGTCCGCCACTGAGGCTGGGGCCTTTTTTAATCATCCATACGTGTATATACATGTACAGCGGCAAATGCAAATGGAGAGGAAGAGGATTGGAATTACGACTTCCACGCCACTGTTAATGGGCATCCTGATAGGACAATTTGCAAGTCAGAATATAATACGGTTCTGGATTCTGGAGGGGTCTGCAGGATTGGGGGGACAGGGGTTCCTGGTGCTTCGTAGTGGCCCTGCAGCGGGTTCTTCTGGATTGCCTCCATCACACACCAGAAAGATGGAAAATGGCGGCTTGGCACACTGGGGTGTCTGTCTGCCTGCCTGTCTGTTGTCTTTTGCTAGGCTTCCGTTTGACAAGTCCATATTAGATTAATTAGGCCAAATTTGTTTCCATGGATGTTATTGAACCAACAGGGTCCCCATCGGTAAAAACTGGTGGCAGACTAATCGCAAACAGTATGTGTACCCCATCAAAAAACATATGAACAGTTGAATTTGACTGATCTGAGAGTGCCCCTATCTTGAACAGGAGAAAAGGATAGTTTGAATGACCTTGAAGCCTGGGTGAAATGACCAATTAAGGTTATAGTTGTTGAAGCCCTTGAATCTGCCACCCCTGATTTGTTACAGTAGATCCTTTTTAAACAAATAATGTCCAAAGTAATATCCTCTCTAAACTAATGTAGGATGTCTACCGGTAATGGAAGACATGGAAAAGTCATGAGATTTACATCAGGGTCATGGAAAAATCTTGAAATTTACATTAGAGTCATGGAAAAGTCATGAAATTTACATCAGAGTCATGGAAAGGTCATGAAATTTACATCAGAGTCATGGAAAAGTCATGAAACTTTCAACAGGGTCGTAGAACTTTTGTTTTTTGCTTTATTCACAAAATGAAAATTTGGGTTTAAATACTTCATTTAATTGCCACCTACATGTATATTCGCGTGTTTCTGTCCAATAATAATACCTCAACAGTGGTAGATGATGACATAAAACTTGAACGGCCCCAGTAGACACGCTGTGATGAATGTCAGGTGCCGCTGCGATCTATGATAAATCTAATAAACCTCCATAGCCTGATATTCAGTAATTTTGCATTGGTTTTTATTGGTCCAACAACTCAAGCGAATGTCTGTTTCCTGGGCGCCAAATGTACGGGGATGCCATGTTTATGGCTAATGAAAGCAGTTTCAAAGTTCATGGTAGGCCCCTGCCCCCAACCTTCCCAAACTAATAATCTCTAAACTAATATTCAGCACTGGTCCCAACAGGTTTGTTGAAGTTCTGGCGGCAATAAAGTGGAACTGATTGTTGACTGTTTGAAATACTGATGGTAGGCCTACATTGGTTACCATTGCTACGGCATTTCAAGTACCTGAAACCATCACATCTTTGTTAACATCAAGCATGCACAACCTTACTACCAGTAGTAGTATTTGATCAAATTACATTTTCCTACCAATTTGCATTCATTAAAAAACTGCGAACACACGATCGCATACGGCATTCGACATTAGAAGCTTTGCAGCCACATCAGAAATAATTGTAGCCACATCAGCAGCTATTGTAGTTACAAATATAAATCACCGAAGTCAACCACTAGCAAGGAATATCAATGTCCTACAAATTTGTCACCAGATTTTCAAATTACAATTAGTTTATAATGAATATGATAATTGAATATACTACGGAATATGCCCTTCTCCAAATGTGCACAAAATATGTATTTCAGCCCTGCTTGTCTAGTTACGAGCATGACACCTGTCCTATAGTTGATGTTCATTCTATAACCTATCCTAAACTAACATAGAAAATTAATGTCATTTCATTATCTAACTGCCCTAACCACAGACAATCACTGCCAGTCTACGAGTCGCTAGGAGAAGCCCACATTCTAGTAGTGTCTATGCTGGATCAGGGCATATTCCGTATTAAAGCCTCAAATTTTGTCCATGTTATCTAACTTGGCTATTGGGTGCGATGGGTGCTGCTAGTCTGTCTTGGGGGGTGATGGTCGACCGTATTGGCTCGGGCAGCGGCCCCATCGCCAAGAACATCAACGTACAGGATATTTTTTTTAAATATTTTATGGGCAGGGAGATGGAATCCGCTCTCGTGGAGCAAAAATCGACTTTATGAGCAGGGAACCCTGTTTTTAATACACCAAACGCCATATGCGCAATAATTTAGTTTTAACTTAATGCTATTGGAGTTGGTGGAGGCGCCATGGTGGAAGGGCTTCTCATGCTTCTTGAACAAATTACGCTTGTAACACGTGTTGGGCGCGTGCATAATGTCCTTCTTTTCACCAGCTTCAATAAAAACAGCACAAGCTATAAAATAAAATTCATCATTTTCACGTTTTTCGACTGGAAACTACCTTTGCGGCTTCACCGGGTACGATGTGTCGCTGAATTGCGGAAAACACGACAGGGGGAGTCATGCCAGCAATATCCGTTTATAGTGGAAGTGAGAAAAGCATGAAAGTTTTTCAACAAAAAAATAAATTAGAATGAAAAAAAATTGGAGAAAAAAAATGTGCGCAAACCTTGCTATAAAGACCAACCGTACGTGTTTTTGTCAGGTTCCGATAAATGTAGAGTTGAGTAACGTGACCTTTATTCAGGCTTTGCACAGGGTTCCCTCAGTAAGGGAAAATTAATTTACGTAGAAAAAGTCAAGAAAATTCAGCAAAATAATGCATTTAAATAAACTTGGCATTGTGTAGCACAGAAGTAAACAGTGTGTCTACCGGTCATGGAAGTCATGAAGTCATGGGAAAGTCGTGAAATTTACAATGGGGTCATGGAGTTTTGTCTTTTGTTTCACGAAATAAAAATTTGGGTTTAAATTTTTCAGTTGTCACCTATTTTTTGCAAAAAAAATTCGCCTACGGTGTTTTTTTTGACCAATAGTAATGTCTCAACAGTGGTAGATATTTGTTCTGAAAATCGCCATTTACTCATGACATAAAACTTGAACGGCCACATAGGCATGAAAGAAATTAACAATGAAATTACTCATTGAAAATGAAAACGCATAAAAAGACTTGTTCTATCTCCTGTTTATATTAATCAATACATATAATTATTCAATGTAGCATTCCTTACATTGACACATGTCGTGTGGTCAGGGAAATTTGTTTCAGGGAAGTTGAACATTTCATCTTTGGGGGAAACCCTGTTGCAAGATATCAGCAGAATAATGTAGGGTTCCTCCAAACCTGGAAAACCAGGAAAAGGCATGGAAATTCGACATAATAATCATTAATACATCTTTTATTTTATTTTATGGTGTATGACCATGTCGTTGTATCTCGTTTTGATAGATTCAAAATACTCTGGAAATTCAGAAAAATGAAGATCTTGATTTATTTTGGTCTAAACTACAGCGTGTCTGAAAGGTTTGAACTGTGGGGTATATTCTAAATATTGATAGACATGTTACATGTAATTCGTCAAAAAATAGAGCAAATCTAATTGGGACGTGCCTTTCGGACACCCTGTATTATCACATGTTGTGGCAGGTTCATATTGATTAATTTGTGTTTATAAATGCAAGGTGGGGTTTCAATCCACAGTACATGTGCCTGTGTACAAAACAACAATTCCGAGCTAGTTTGAAATATGAAAAGATGAGAACATGCCAAGAAATGGCATTTGATCACAATGTCAATGTGCTACGTGAAGTGCCTTAGGGGCTTCATACGAAAGATGCTGGGCAGAAAAGCCCTTCCTAAAGTTAACTTCTTGTCTGAAATGCCTTTTGCTGGTTTTGGATGGTTGCAATTGATTGCTACGTGTTTGACCGGAAGCCATGCCTCGGTGGTCATTCGTTTCATCGGTCAGCAATAAAGCCCTTAATTGCTTTCTTCTAATTTCGTTTCTGGTTCTGAATGAGGTGGGCTGGTCAGTGGCAGTACTTTAATTCGGTAGCGTTATGGCATCTGGGCCACGCAATTTCGTTTTCTGTTGACTTCTGCAAGTGGACTTATCGTTTTTTTAGGGGCCCTAACGTTTGATTGCTCCATTAATTAAGGCACCTGTAATAATGGCATGGCGTTATGGCTTCCTTGTCAGCACACCTGGTCCCTAGCTGGGGAGGTCCTATATCGATCAGCACGTCTGTAATTCAGTAATTGCACTTAGAACTACTAAATGGAACATCTTACTTGAGATGGATCTTTGGTGGCCAGTCTCCTTTTGCCATGTGTCCTTCCATTGGATATCACTTTTGAAAAAGTAATTTCCTGCAGTTGTTGAATTGGGCCCATGGGGAAGTCAGTTTGGGTACACTTCGACATATGCCCTGCTTCAGCATGGTCATTATGAGAAAGTGGGCTTCTCCTAACGGCTCGTAGGCTATCAGTGATTACATGGTGGAGTGGGGCAGCTAAATCAGAAATGCATTACTAGGCTAGTTTAGGATATTAGGCACACGAATGATAAAACAGCTACATGTATAGGACAAGTGTCATTCTTGTATTTTGAGCATGTACCGAAGTATGTCCGTCAGTTTCACAAACGATGTTTCTGCAACATCACAGCTTTATTTTAGCGTCCTTAATTTTTTTTTCCAATATAGACTTTTCTGGAAATTTATTTAAGTTTGCAAATTGGCACGTTGACGGTTTTATTTGGCAAAGCTGACAATTCTATATCAGTGCATCGTATTTCATCCTCAATTATGGTAATTTGGATATCGATTGTCACTGCAGCAATAGCGAATCTAGTAATTTTTTGAAGCTAGGAATTATACAGGGTGATCCCAAAGTCCTACTGTCAGTAGCCCTCACTAGAATCCAAAATGCCGCCTGTGCAGGGTACAATTCTGGTGCAGTTACCGAAGCACCAATTAGGTCTAGGCACAATTTCGAAAGAAAATTGAACTTAAATAGATGTTTACAGTGTAGAAAATTACTCGTTCAATGTTGTTCGAAGTCCAGTGGCATCTCGAGGGGTTTACTTCTACCTTTTCCCAAATTTTTTTCTTTGATCTATAGTGTTTGTTAAAAAAAATAATTTTTGTAATGTGGGCAGGAGTTTATGGTCACCCTGTATATGTATATTGCAAGTTTGTGTTTAGCCTAAAATAACGGTATTCCAAACCTTCTGTTTCAAAAAGAATTATTTTTTTTAAAATTAATTTTTGACGTAAACAATGGGAATTTAGCCTGAAATTAATGTACATGTATTTATAACTATGAACCTCTTTGATACTTTGATACAAAAATCGAATATTAACTTAGCGTTCCCATTAATTCTACAAAAACTGACTGTTCAACAGATTAGACCCTGGTACGCCATTCACAATTTTTGAAAGTGGCCTTCTCCTATCGGCGCACAGGCTTGCAGTGATTGCCTGGCGGTTAGGGGCAGCAAAGTAATTTACGTTTTAACGTTAGGGTAGGCATAAAAAAACAACGAAAAAGCCAAAAAATGGACGAAAGGGAACTTGACCATTAGAGGAAGGAGTGTTTCAATGACGTCAATGTGGAAGCCAAACAAACTACCTCCAGCGCCACCTAGTGCTAAATTACAACCTGAAATCTCATTACGCCAACTGACATCATGGTCAATTGTAGTAAGCCAGCAGACACAATGGACATGTCCTAAATGGTAAATGTCTGCCCATTCTTAGCTTGCGTCCCTGAGGGAAAACAGCGTTTGTACATTAAGTCCAGCTTTCTAAGGAGGATCATGTTCGTGCGCGTGTCGACCCGACTGACCATTGTCCACTTCTTTTCAAATGGACAAAGAATCCTCAATGAGGCTCTCTGGAAAATTGGCCGCGCTTCCTGGGGGATCAACTTCTTTAGTGTCTTGACAGAAATGACAGAGGTCTTTCTTTCACCCAACGTCTCTTTGGTACGCTTAGGGCCACTCGACTGATTGTTCCATGCAGCTTTTAGTCACTTTTAGTACGGTCCTTGAATTGGAAGGAACCTGTAATGTTGGTCTTTTTGGAATAGAAAAAGAAAAAAACTGGTTGCTACGATAAAATGTTATCAATTTAGGACACAATTGTCATATCTGTCATCGTCTTGGCCAAATTATGACGAGTGATGACGAAGGGAGGATCCAAGTAAATTTTAAGTTATCATTTGATTGCTTTTTAAATAAAAAGAAATGGATTAGATTCGGCAAAAAATTACCCTATGGCGTATTTTTTGCTTTGAAAACGTGATTTCGGGTGACTGCGGACTTCTGGGACTTTAATCTGACTTCAGACGTAGGAGACTTATGAGACTACTGTGGAACTTGAAGCATTTCAGTGGGACTTTACGAATGTTTCAAGGACTTTCTGACTTTATGTTGAGGAAGTTCCACATTCGTACTTCGTTGATAGGCTTCCAGGATTTCAGGGGCTTTCTGACTTCAGTTGAGAGAAGTTGAGAAAATTCCACATGCCACGTTGATAGTCCGTGGTGTGCCACTGAAGTCCTTGAATCCCAGTGAAGCTTTGGAAGTCTCACTGAAGTCTTCACTGAACTTCTTGAAGTCTGGCTAAATCCTTGAAATCTGCAGTCTGTAAACGAGGCTGGACTCGTCCACTTTGCCCCAGACTTCAAAGAGTTTATTGATTTCAGTGAGACTTCATTGACTTCTGTGGGTATTAATGGGCTTCTGTGGGACTTCTTTGACTTCTGTGGGACTTCATTGACTTCCGCGGGACTTCTTTGACTTATGTGTGACAGCAATGAATTCTGCGGGTCTTCAGTGACTTCCGTTGGACTTCATTGACTTCCGTTGGACTTCATTGACTTCCGTGGGACTTCCTTGACTTCTGTGGGACTTCCTTGACTTCTGTGGGATTTCATTGACTTCAGTTTGGATTTCATTGACTACTGTGGGACTTTATTGACTTCTGTGGTACTTAATTGACTTCCGTGGGACTTAATTGACTTCTGCGAGACTTAATTGACTTCTGCGAGACTTAATTGACTTCTGCGAGACTTAATTGACTTAATTGAAAGCCTGACTTAATTGACTTAATTGAAAGCCCGTGGGACTTCCTTGACTTCTGTGGGATTTCATTGACTTCAGTTTGGATTTCATTGACTACTGTGGGACTTTATTGAC
>JAQGAF010002602.1:0-21554 GCA_034687865.1 Kryphioiulus occultus
CATCATAAAGAGCAGTACGAATTCGAATTTAAGTTACAGTCAGAAGTCAAGTTTATTTCAAATTAAAAAAATTCAAGTTAATTGATAAAAACGGAAATTAACTCAGTTAATTAGCGTGTGAATGCCCTCGGGTGCCTGCTGGCCTCTCTCCTGCCTCTGACAGGGTGTCCTGGAAGTTGAAACCTGGAAAAAAAATCAGGGTATTTGTTTAGTTGAAAATTTACCACAAAATAATCAAACAATGAATTAAAATCCAGAAAATAAACACTAAATTTTCGTAAATATCTAAAATTTTGAACACAGTAACTTTACAAAGAAACTTTACGAGGATTTTTTCTTGAAGCAAATATCCAAAATTTTGGGCTTACAGAATTTGGTAACGAAAACTTAAGTGACTTTATGTGGACATAAATGTTCACTGACTATTAACAAGCCATTTTAGCTTTGATAAAGACATAATTAAACCTTAAAAAATTGCCAAAAAATGTGGGTTTATTAATTTATTTTAGTATTTGGATTAGTTTACTTTATCTTGTTAAATTGGATAAATAAATTTTAAAAATATATTTGCAACTTTTTTTACATTTTTTTTCAAGCTAAGGGTATCGCTGAACTGTTTCCAAAAGATTCCCAAAGATTAACTAAAGTGTCAAACATCTATTATCCCGATACTTTATGAACTTTTAATGGCCTACGCAAAGAGTTAAAAGACGTAGAACATTTAGGAATTAATGTTCGTGTAATTTGGATCTTGACCAAATCAATCTTTTTCCAAATTTTGGATTTCTGGACCTAGTCAAAAACAACAAAACAAATTACGCAGTACTCACCTGGCCTCTCGCTCCTTGCTCCTCAAGTTGGACCACGGGTTGACTCCGCCACCGCCGGATCCTCCGGTGCCGCGTACGACTCTAGGGAAGCGGGCGCTGCCACCCAGCGGCTCCATCAGCCGGCTAGAGGTGGAGGGCCGTGGTTCTGACCGCGGTTCAGCGGGCCTGCACAAGGTGGGAAAAACGAAAGATTAACCAACTTTTCACTGCATAACAGATCTGCTGCAGAAGCGGCAAAACTCACCCTCCTCGCATGTACGATGAGCGTGGTGGTTGTGCGGAACTCAACTTGGGTTGCTGCGGCTGCCGTGCGGGTGCCACGCCTCTCGCTACCCACGACTGGGCAGTAGCTGTGAGCCGCATGACTCCCCTCTGACCTCCTGAACGACCCGAATTGAGAGAAAAAAAACTTGAGACGACAAAGAATGCATGCTGTGACGGTTGCATAAAACCTACTTTTCCATGAAAGTGGCAAAGTGTAACTTTCGATCTCAAAGTTCGTTGCAAGATACTGGCCCTTTCGATGGTTAAAGTGTCACTTTGAAACGTGGCACTTTCGAGCCTAAAGTTTCTGTCAGTTGCATAAACATCGTCTTTCATAAAAGTGACTCAATCAAAGCCTATTTCGCATAGGGAGCTTTTGTCCCTATTGACGAAAGTGACGTCGAAACGGCACACAATTGTAATAAAACTGCGTTTTTTTTGTTGCTTTTCTTGCATATGTGATAACATTTTTACGTAACCATGTGTTGGTTTTGTCTTTCGCTCGCTGGGTCTACGTTCTTGTTAGTCGCTGACTGGGCACTATTTTGCCTTTTATGCATTGTGCCCCGTAACCCCTAAAACCAATCAACCAACATTTTTTATGCAACTATGGATTTTGGCAATTTTTAAAATGTCAACAGAACAGAGTGACTTTAGTTTATAATGTTGGTGCACAAAGATTACTAATTTGTGATAATGCCCACTCCGCATTTTTCGACTCATGTTAGCTAGGAATTAGAAAATTCATCAAAATCAGGATAAGGCATTCTGATAAGGCACAGTGAAACTTTCAAAAATCTAAAAGTCATGCTTTCGAAAGTGTTAGTGAAAGATGCTTTATGCAACGCACTTTCAACTGGAACTTCTCAAAGTGTTACTTTTTGATCCAGAGTGCGACTTTTCTGAAAAGATGCACTTTGGCAAAAGACGCTTTTACGCAACTGGCTCCCAGACCCTTGACAAAAAACAATCTTACCACCGCGGCCCCGCTCTTCTCTTCGGCCCCCGTAGTTGTTGGCATTGTTGCCACTGTTATTGTTGCTGTTACTGTTGTTGTTGTTGTTCGATGCGGCAGACGGGAAGAATCGTCCGCGGGCCGTGTTGAAGTCCCTACCACCCTCGAAGGCCCTTCCACGGCCACGGCTCGCCTCCTGTCAAAGAGACGAGAATAGTGAGATAAGCAAAAGGTAATATAAATAATTCATTGAAACATAACAGGAGAGGCAAATTTGTGTGAAAAATGAAGCCTTTCGCCCACGCTTCTGCACAAAATGTTGAATTAGTATTAATTACAAATTTAGAGTAAGTTTAAAATTAACGATGATGGATTCCCAACAATTTCTGATTGCTACGAAAATTTTAGACAGATTTAGAAAAAACTGTCGCGAATGATGGAGTTCATCCAGTTTCTTTAAAAAAATTACTGATATTAAAAATTGAGGGAACGCCGTAGGCGATATTTTCGAAGAACTACAGCAAACTGGCCAAATCTACCATCAAATTTCCCTGACTTTTCCAGATTTTCCAGGCACTTTTTTTGCAGAATTTCCAGACAATTTAAAACACAGACCCAGGTCAGATGGGAAACGAAGGCACAATTTCAAATGCCGTAGGCATGACGAAAATGCTGTAGGAAGTATTTTTTTTCAAAAATTAAAGTGATAGCCTCTTATTTATTATTTAGGAACGCCCAAGGCCACGTTTTTTTAAAAAAAAATTGCAGATGAAATGGGTTTTAGGTGCATTTTGACGACTTATTGAAAAGACTGATCACCGTCTCATGCATTTTAGTGGATTTTTTATCAGAAATATTAGGAAATATAAAAGATGATGTGATGATGAAAACGCCAAAGGCGAAATTTTGTTTAAAAAAATAGATAACAAATGTAGCTTTTTTATTTCTTTTTTGAGCCGTCTTAATAATCAAAACTGTTGTACCAATGCAAATTTCCAGACATTACATGAATTTCCAAAACATTTCTTTGATTTTTGCAGGTTTTCCAGATGGCCTGGGTGTTTTCCACAAAAACGAATTTCAAATTTCCAGTATCAAGAAAAAGTTCCAGTATATTTACAGGAATCAGGATTCCCAGCCCAGTAGACACCCTGCTGGTGGACACTCACCTTGTTATTCGCCCTTTTGATCTGGGACCCCGACTGCCCCGATGGCGGCTGAAAGATCTCCATGGCCACGAAGTCGTCAACGTGCATTGAGGGTGGGCGGCTGGTGTTCGGCGGCCTGGACCGGAAGGGGTCGTTGGCCCTGCTGGAGTGCAGCATCCCACCCCGCGAGTATCCCCTTCCTCCTCGCATGGGTGCAACTGTCGATGAAAACCAATGGAAACACGGTCAGATCATTTTTTGGAGAAACGACAAAAGACCTTCCCAATTGATGCGGCAACTCACTGAACGACTTCTTGCGGGACTGGTCCTTGTGGCCAGGGTTAATCAGCGGCTGGTACTTGCGCTTTCCCAGGCCCGCAACGGACGACTTGTGGCCCTTGCCGGCACTGTCGGCAGTGTCATCTCGTGCCAGGAACATCTTGCCCAGCTCGGAGGCGAAGTCCAGACCCGGGCAGATCTGGTCGGCCAGTGCTTGCAGGTTGCACGGCACCTTTATGTGGAAATACGTAACAGTTAAAAATATGTTATTTTGGGGAACAAGATCTAAAATTCCAAAATTTGGTTCCGTTGCTGAATATTAGTTTAGAGAGGTTATTAGTTTGGACAAGTTAAGGGGGAGCAAAATTTTTCTAGTACGTGCATTTATAGGAGGAAAATAAGTCACTTTGATGTTTTGTTCTCTGCGTTTGATATTTTGCCGAATTAGTGTTAGTTGTGGGACGGATAAAAACGATGCAAACATTACTGAATATCAGGTTATGGTATGGAGAGGATGTTAATTTACACAGCATTTGTTATGGCTGGTTCTATTGCAAACGGGAAAGTTTGAGAAAAACTAAATGTTCTTGGCTTACGGGTTCGTTTTCCTGATCTGAATCCTCGCCCGAGCTCGGCTGGGCCAGCCAGAACGATGGACTGAATCCATCCTCGTCGATGTCGCCCACCAGGTACGGAACCCGCAGGGAGAACAGTTGGGACAGCTTTTCGGCAGGCGGCAAAACAACCTCTTGCATCGGCACTGTCGAAAGAGAAAAGTTATAAAAAAAAGTGAAAATTGTTCGGAGTTGATAATGAGATACGACATTTTGGCCACGTTACCTTTATCTGTGGTCGTGGGGGTGGACGCATCACTCAGCAACTGGATCAGCCCATGCACGTTCTCCAGGGCCTGCACCTCGAGCCCGTCCTCTTCGCGGTTCGCATCCTGGAAACAAAACCAAAAAAAATTGTCCCGTTTGGGATCTAACACGACCGCGGTACCATCACCGAAATTCATATTACCAGAAGAAGCTTCTTGAGCTGCAGCAAGGGGTGGCTTTGTGGCGGCACGTCGACCCGATCCCCCAGCCCCTCCTCCTCCTCGTGCTCAGCCTTCTCCGGATTCTCCTTGTCGCCCCACTTCAAGTACTGGGCCAGTTCCGTTGGAGTTATCTCCAGCGTGCGCTGGAAGCTCTGCGGATGAGGCAAAGTTAGGACTTCGATATTATGAAATCAGACTAAAAAGTCTTGTTTTTTATAATTAATCATTGGACAGTCTTAAAAAAATGAACAAAATGTTAACCACATTGTTTTCAATAACGACCACTAGATGTCATTCTAAGTTCTTGGGTAAAACAAAATAGTGTGAGGTTTGGAAAAATTCACGACAATTGAATAGTGCTCAGTTCATCCCCTGACTTTCCCAGTCGAAAGTTTGTTTTTTCCCATGACCTTTAGGGTTTCGTCACTATATAAATTATGCTTATAATCAATATACCATTGACTAAAATAATGTTGAATAAAAATCAAGAAATTCGCGCAACATCAAAGTATCTGTAGGAATGTACTTTTCTAATTTGGATTTTTAATTCAGAAAACTTGAAATTTAAAGTGAGAAAATCACCTGACATTTTGAAACATTTTCAAAACTCCTCTGACTTTCCCAGGTTTTCTAGTTAGTAAAAAATCTCATGACTTCCCCAGGTTTCTCAACTTCTGTGGGACCCCTGCAATTACACATATTTTGTGGGGTAGACGCTCAAATGCACAAAAAAATTCATCGGAAAATATCGCCAGTGCATGAAGGCAAGTTAATCGCTGTCCAAAGCATAAAATTTCAACAAGGGTTGTATACCCGAGAAATTTGTAAGCATTGTTGACGTTCTAATAATTAATTATTAAATAACTAGACTTTTTGATTTGCCTTTTCATGAGAAAAAATAGGAAAAAGTTTTAAAAAGTGAACCGCACCTGTGTTACTTCCTCATCAGAGCTAACCATAAGCTGCAGCAGCTCGAGGACGGTGGACAGGCAGGATAGGAAGTCGGGATTGTCGCGCACAAAGTTCTGGCATACGGCCACTAAGAACGAGTACAGAGTCGAAGGGTGTTTGTCCAGGTTGCTGGTCGATAGGACATAATAAATTAAGACCATTTCACAATTGGAACACTTTGAAAAATGTAAATGATGAAGACTCACATTTTGAGGTGATAGAACCCGTAGTCGTGTTCCGTAAGCATAACGAGGGTGCGCAGTGCGATCAGGAATGATGGGATCCCCGGGGACCCGTTGGACAGATGCTCCCACAGAGTCGAGCAGATGATGCTAAGGTGCTCCTTGGAAGGAAGGCAGTTTGCCAGCTGTCGAATAGCCGAGGCACAGAAATTAGCATGTGGATATGAAGATTCTCAAGGAAGACTCAAGACTAAACAGGCCCAGTAGTTGTCATCGTACCTGTTCCGACTGCATCAACGGCGGCTCGCAGGACACCAGAGTGATCTCGGTGTCGCAAAGGGACTGGAAGATGGACTATAACAAAAGTAAAATAGCCAAAAATAAATAACTGTCAGATCTCAGCGCGAAGCATTGAGACACGATGCGATGCATGAGTGTGACTCACCATGATGCACTCCTGCATCTGCTGAGAGTTTGACTGCTTGTCCGATGGAATCTGCGGCGGGAACGAGCTCAGCACGGCAGCCATCTTCGGCAAAAACTCGGCGTACTTCTTGTCGATCTTGGTTCTGAAAAACGAGCAATACCGAAACTGATCAAGTATGATGCCCCAGAATTCATCGTGATACTTGCTCAGGATATCTGGAGAGGCCCAAGAATTCCTCGAGAAGTCCCAAAATTTCCTCAGACTCCCCAAGAATTCACCGTGAGTCTTTCAGAACTTTTCCCTGAGAAGCCCCAGAATTTCTCCAATTTCTCATGACGCCCAAGAGTTCCTAAAGATGCCCGAGAATTCCTCGAAAATTCCCAAAATTTCTTAAGTGTCCCAGAATTCATCGTGGGGCTTTCAGAAATTTTCTCAAGATGCCCTAGAAGTTTCGTGACACCCTTAGAATTTCTGGAGAGGCCCAAGAATTCCTCGAGGTCTCCAAAAATTTCTACGGATGCCCCAGAATTCCTCGATAAGTCCCAAAATTCTCGATGTGCCTTAGAATTCATCGTCGTGCTTTCACTGAGATGCTCAAGAATTTCTCTACAAGTTTCAGAATTCCTCGTGATGCCCTTGCCCTCTTAATTTACGAATAGGCTTTTGTTAGCATGATCGGATACTGACACTCCCTTCATGACGTAGAGCAGCGGAATCTTGATGCAGGCGTGTGACACGGAGAACGACAGCAGGTTCAGGAGACGAGTCAGGTGATTCAGCTGCGTCACGTCTTTCACGACTTCGTCGTTCAGTCCATCCAAGATGGCGTCGATGAGACCCCTGGGGAGACAGAGAGGACATTGGTTAAACAGGACAGACTTTGTGAACAAAGACTCGCGACAGCAAAACTCGTTTACCGAACGACAACGAGTGACGTCGGCGCGGACAGGTCGGCCAGCTGAATGCAGACGCGGCGCACCAATTGTTGCAAGATGGGATCTCCGCAGCCTTGGAAAACAAACGAGAAAAGGAAACCAAGTTGCAGTTTAGCACGACGAACATTGCATGCATCGCAAGGCTGGGAACGCGGCATACCTCCGAAGGCCATGATGATGTTTTGGATGACCGATCCGAGGCAGTGCAGGTGGGCGCTCCATAGCTTGCGATAGTTCACGGCCTTGGTCACCTCTTCGACACTCAATGGCTTCGTGAAAACGGAAAAAAAAATCAGACAGTTCATACATCGTAAGCTGTCAAGCAGTACAGGTTGTAAATAACAGGAAATATAGAGAAAAAGAAAAAGTATAGGAAGAAATCATGAGTTTTTTTTCGAGAAAAATAGAAAAATTTGGGATATTTCAGGACTGCAGAGAGGTAAGGAGGGGAGTAACAACCCAAAGGAAAGAATTGTTACAAAAAATCAGTAAATTACTACAGTTTAGAGCATTTAGAGCAGTTTAGGGTAAAAGTCAATAAATCGCCAAAAAGAAATATTAATATTACTAAATATTTTTATAGAAAGTCCCCAATAATGTTCCAGGTTTCGAAATGGAGCTCTGCAAATTATAATAAAAAAAACAGAAAATGCTATAAACTGCAGTCGTTTACTGATCTTTTACTTATTTTTAAATCGTCAAAGGCGAAATTATTTTGAAACTCTACTAGAAATAATGGATTTTAGCACCTTTACTTTAAAATGCAGTTCAGAAAAATTAATAGCGAAGGGAATATTACAGTCAAAAATCATGTTAAGAAAGTAATAATTTAGGAACGCCGAAGGATAAATTTTAGAAACAAGATCACTAAAGATGGATTCGCGTATATCTGAAAGTGACCCAGCATATTGCAGAAAAAATACAGAAAAAATAGGATTTTTGCTAAAATATACGACTATGTAGGACCACCTCAAAAAATATAGGAAATAATAGGAAAATATAGGAACGCCTGACAGCCTGACTAGCTATCATCATCTGACTCATCGTCACTTTGATTGTAATCGTTCGTACCTCTTGCGAGTGTATGGGCAGCGGCAGAGGCAGTAGCTCTGACAGGATGGTCAGACCAGTGATGAACATGTTCGGCGTCTTCAGAGTGATCTTGAAGATTTCCTGAAGCATCTTGGTCCACAGGCTTTCGTTCAAGGCTAGTGGGCAAAGACACAAAATGGGCATTTTAGTGAAGCGATACCATTTGTAAAGGCATGAGACTGGACAGTGTCTTACCTTCCTCCGATTCCGCTGCGCCCAAGATGGGCTGAGTGAAGGCCAGCAGCGTGTCGATGATGTCGCTCTGGATCTGGAAGATTAAATATTTTTCAAGGACCTTAAAAAGTTTTTAAATGACTTTCTGCTCGTGGTATTTTAACTTGTATCACACAAGATCATCGATTTGCCAGCACTGAAAAAGCACTAAAGCCCTATATTTTCACAAAAATGTGGATTTGTGATAATTTTTACATGTAAATTTACTCCAATACTGTCAAGATGGCAACCTGCAGCTCTATTTCTATGCTATTCTCAATGGGTCTTTGTAGCGCAATCTTTTTGAAACCATTTTGAAGTGCAATAGGGATCAAAATTAACTAAATATAATATAATTACACTTCTTATCATGCCCTAGAAGATACAACCTAAACTTCCTAGTTTTTACTGCATAAAAACATAACGTGTTGTGTAGTGAACAAAGTACAGGAAAATTCACGAAAAAAAAAATTTTTGGAGACCAAAAAATTGGAAACAATATGAATATTACAATCGATGAAATACGGTATTAAAGCCATAGCCTAAATTTCAATCGTGAGTGGTCCGCTCACCTTCTGTATGGGCAGCGACTGGGCCGATGAAACCGGGAAACTAGACATGAGGGCGTGCAAGCGCACCAAAGTGGACAAGCACGTCGTATCCTTGAACTCGTTATTTCGGCAACTGATGAGGTAGGAGACGATGTGCAGCACCATGGACACAACAGGTTTCACGACGGCGATCATCAGGGCCCCTTTGTGCCCCACTAGGGATGAGGCGTGCAGCGTCGGATACTCGTGGGCGTCGCAGATTTTCTGCAAGAGCAAAATTACTGGATTAATTCGCAATATAAATGTACGAATGACAAACCTACGAAATGAAAATCCTCACCTGTAAGATGGTGAAGAAGCACGAAAGTGCCTCATTCGTGAACAGCTGCACCAGCACGTATTTGTACTTGAGATCTTCTTGCGCATCTGTTCGAAAGAAATGGCGTTTGTGAATAAAGCTGATTTTATGTAAGGGCCTAAGTAACCGAATGTTTTTACCTTCGCCACCACCGCATGCAGATGCTGCCGGAGGCACGGCCAGATGGTGCAGGATCCGCAGCGTCGTGATGAGCTCCCCAGGGAAGGCGACGACGTCCGGCAATGCGGCTTTGACCACAGAGCAGAGGTAGGGCACTGCCTGGTGACCGTATCCGGGAAGTTTGCGCATGAAACCCAACCAGGAGCCGATCTCAAGGAGCTTTGGCGTCAATTCTGAAATTAGACGAAGATGGGACGATGAACATCTCCGACGAAGAACAAACACACTGAAAAAGCGACACTAAGGGAGGCGAACCTTGGGCACTGATGGTCAACAGCTTCTCAGCGAAGTTCTCCAGCATGCCGACGTTGTCGGACAGGCGAACGGTCATTAGCAGCAGCTCGATGGCGTAGCCGAATCCCGCCGATTTCCTGAGCTTCAGGTCATAGTCCTCGTCCCCTGGAATAGACAGGTAACAACATTGCAATACTGAAACAGACGCGATTTGAATTTTTCTTAAAAAGAGGCATTTTTAACATCGGTTTTTCTTGCAAATAGTTTTCAACAGTCGATATTTTTAACCTAATTTGATTTATTAGGCAAGTGGCTAACTAGCCACGGAAAATGATTTTTCACTTTTTTCACATAATAGTATCTGATGTTTTGCACATTTTTTTCATACAAAACATCTGATTTCTTCACATCGTTCACCCAAAATTTCTAAAACATTTTAGCATTTTCACGAGTTATAACAAAAATTCTAAAATTTTAGTCCACAACCCACCTACAATATTGAGAACCCCACGAGCAATTATTTTTTTTTACAAAAACTAGACCACAAATGATGAATTTCAGTTTGCTTTTCTGAAAAAAATTCTATATGTGTAAATAATATTATCTAAGAGGAAACGGTAGGTGATTTTTTAAAAAATTATAACAGAAATGGATTTTAAGGTTATTTTTGTGAAAATGATTTTCAGCCATAATGGATTTTAAAGACATTATTAGAAATATCGGTATTCAAGAGAACGCCAAAGGCAATTTTTTAAAAAGACTGATAAAAATAATGAAATTTTAGTATGCTTTTTATGTGAAATTAAGGACCCTAGGGTGATTCTATTGATTCACGGCCTTCATGAATGCTCATGCAATTTTTGCTGTATTTCTTGTGAAAAATCCATTGGGATTTAATATCACAAGAAAAACAGAGTATATTTTTTGGTTTTTTCGCATTTTTCACATTTTTTTCACACCGACTACAGCCCTGATTTATAAACCAGCCATATTTCAATTTGCGCATATTTCTTAATTTTAGATAATATTTGTGAAAACGAACCGATAAACTGAACGAAGGGCAGAATTGCGTCCAGATTTGATTCCGAGGTCAACACGCTTATGACAGCCATCCTTCCTTGGGGGGTGAAGGTCATGGTGTAGAGCGCGTGCAGCGTGGACAGGACCTCGGGATCGTCGATATCCTTCGCAAGTTGACCTGACAACAAAAAATAACAGATACGTCAAAACCTACACCATAATACCCCCGAGAGAGATGAAGAAGGTATGACACAGTAAGATGAAAGTAGGCAGGAGTAGGGGTCCCGAGTTCATGCCATAACCAAAATATCTCACTTCTGTTCTGTGTTTCGGCCATGAGGGCATCGATGAACTGCAGGGCGTGGAGGACGTGCACCATCTGCTGACCCAGCTGCTGCAGGGCTGGGTCGTCGTATATGTCGTCGCGACCCTCTTCCTGAAAAACGATGTCAAATGTTAAAAATCTAGCTGAATTTTAGCTTGGGAAATTTCGAGGCAGAAATCAGTGTCTTACGGCGCTCTGGAGCAGAAATCTTGCGATGGCGCTGCAGATTTCTGAATGTGACAGCAGGAAGAGCATCCCTTGCTGTGAGGCGATCATGTCGCTCAGGATGTCCTTGATGGTCGTCACGATGGTCGGCTGAACAGCCGTCGGGGGAAATGTCAGGAGCAGCAGAAGGGCCTCCAGAAAGCCGCTAAGTGGTGAAAAAAAAGGAAAATCGGGGCCTCTCCAAAACAAAATGGGCATTCAGGGTTCGTACTAAAATTCACAAAATTATTTCCCTGACGCCCCCTGACCAACTCGAGAAAATTTCCCCGACCTTAAAGATCAACTCTGTAATTAGTAATCATTGAAACGGGGCCAGATATAGACCACGGGGGCCACGGGCACTTCAGTTTTGGAGGGTCCCCAATAGAACCTTTTTCGAAATTTCAGCAGGGTTTCTTTCGGACCATTACATAAATTGGTGAATTCCTGATTTTTTGAAGATGGGAATAAGAAAACTAACTCAGGCGAAATTTTTTGCAAAAAAAAAAACTCGTCATAAAATAAAATTTTAACTACACTATAAACCACAATTTTACATAAAGAATATTCAATAATATTAATTGAACGGAAAATAAAGGATATGTCGAAGGAGAATTTTGTTGTAAAAACAGGACTTTAAATGAGATTTTCGGCCACATTTGCGAGCGAAAATTTATTTATTAATACTAAATGCATATATATCGAAACCTCATTGGCGATATTTAAAAAAGTGACGGATTTCAGACATTTCTATGAAAAATGTGATTTAGAAATATTAATCGGGTGGTGTAAGATTTTAGAAAATTTTACAAAAACCTGTCACAAATGATGGATTCCAATCTACTTTTCTTTAAAAATGGAGTTTACCAAAATTGCCATTTTTTGCAAAACCAATAATCATATGCTATTCTTAATAAATTTTCCTGACTTTCGCTGACATTTTTCTCTTCACAGACTTTGTCTGATCATCCAAAAATACTGGATCCATACAAGTATGCACAAAACTCACCAATCGTTGCATAGCGAATACAGTCCAGGATACGGATTGTTCGGATTTTTCTGGATCTCGAACTGGGCTCGGACAGGCAAGGATCGACGTGGTTGCGCCTACAACGTCAGTCAGATTAGTAAACTTTAAGCGCGATTTTCCCAAAAAAACTGTCAAAGAAAAACTGGCTATTGGGACGCCAAAAGGGTGTCTACATTACCACTGTTTGCGGCGCAGTGCACAGGACCTGTTGTACATCCTGCAGGCACACTAGGATGGTCTTGAGGTCATCTCTGTTCGACTCCGTCCAACAGCGCAGCCCGAGTACAACGGCCTCGGCATCCTCGCTGTCGGCGTTGAAGTTTGGGTTCTCCACCTGCCCTTCGAGGAGGGCTTTGACGGGTTCTGGGGCCTTTGGCGGAGGAGGGATTTTGCCGCAGATGCTAGATTGGCGAGAACGAAAGGTCATCAGGTCGGTCACTTGAACAATGAAAAATGGTGGCTTAAACTGAAAAAGTACAGTTTGCCAGCCGCACCAATCGACAATGGAGGAGAGGTTCTCCAGCACCTCGTAGAAGTGGATCTTCTTCAGGAGGGCGGTGAGGGCCACCATAGCCCTCGTCATCTGAAATGGCATAAAACATGAAGATTGGAGTTAGTTAGGGTAATAGATGGTGGAAACTAATTTTGCAGTTGCTGCACTCGCAACCAGTTTAGGAAGTTATTTGTGGCAATCTGACAGGCTGTCAAACAGTTAGATTGTAGAATACTACAGGAAATATAGGAAAAAGGAAAAACTTTTAGGATGAATATAGGAATTTTTTAGAGACAAATGTAGGATATTTAACAACTTTAGGAGGATCTGGAGGGTGGAAGAGCTACATATCACAAATCATGAATTTGAATTATAGTGGGTTTTAATGTAATCTACTCTAAAAAGCTTTTCAAAAAAATTAACATCAAAGGAAATATTACCAGACAAAAGTGAGTTTAGCGAGTAATAATTTAGGACCGCTGATGAATACATTTTTAGAAACAAGATCGTTAATGACAGATTTCGAGAATGTCTTAGGCAACTTTTTTTTTTTTTTACAAAAAACTAGACCAGAAATGCCAGATTTAACATTAATTTAGATAATTTTTAGAAAAACTAGATCTCAATGATGAATTTTAGCTAGTATCTGCCTAATTTCTATTTGCCACATCAGTTGGCAGCAAAAATACAGGACTTTTCTAATTGTGAATCAATTGCAGAAGCTAAGTGAAATGGTAATCAATTTTTAAAATAATTATAAATTATTGATATTATCGTTACCTGTTTGGAGAGCATAATATCCAGCAGCAACTGATATGCCGACTTGTGATCATCAGGGGCGCCACCCTCATCCCTGTCCACGTCCATCCTGGAGTCCTCCGGCATCCTGAGCAGTGCGTCGACGCCCTCCTTGGTGCGCGTGGACACATCGACAGCCTTCAAGATGGCCAGTTTCAGTGAAAGGGCCATGTATTCGCGAGCGTAAAGCTGGAGGAGCCTGCGCTGCACGTCCTTCTCCTAAAAGTGGCACCAGGCACAACAACTTTTGTCAGCATCTCCAGTGTCTCTGCCGGGTTGGTTCGAGTGTTAAAAAGTGATAAATAGAAACGTCAACGTACCAACATCTTCATGGTGAGCTCGTAGTGGCAGCTGAAGAGCGCGGTGGCCATCTTGATGCCCGCCTTCATGTGTCTTACCTTGAAGACTGCCTGCGGCTGCTGCAGGGCCAGGTCGAAGTCAAGGGCGTCGCAACACCAGGTCACGAGAAGGTCCAGAGTAGCTGATTAACAGAAATATACTTGGCCTTAGGAGGAAATCGACTTTTGAACAGGGTGCCTACTGGATTTGGTACTGCAAATTCCATGACTTTTTATGACTTTAAAAAAGTGATGACATGATCATTTTTGTCAAAACTGGGTGACGAAAGATTAATTTAAACCCACATTTTGTATTTTGTGAAACAATCAAAGGCAAAAATGTCACGACCCTAATGTCAGTTTCATGACTTCCATGAACAGTAGATACCCTGAAAACATGAGCAACTTACCCTCGCATTCGGCACTGCCGAGCAATTCAGGCGCAGCCAGGACCAGGTGATTGGGCAGTGTCTCCAGCACTTCGACCCATCTACGAGAAGAAACAATCGAACAGTAGTGAATAACAGTAGTAAATAATGAGCAGAAATAGGGCGTCACAGAAAACTTAGGTTTTTTTTTTCCAGAGAATAACCTATCGGAATGTGTTATTCTAGAGAATCGAGAAACTGTTAAAAGGTTTCAAATACAGTGAAACCGCTTTAGTCAACCTCATTAGATACCTCTATACGTCGAACACCCCATTATGTTGGACAGTTTTTCTCTGCACCAAAAGTGTACCATAGAATTAACATTAGGGGCAGCCCGCTGGTAGACACCCTGTAAATTGTCAGTTGGACAGAGCTTCATGCACCATCAACGAGAAAAATCCCTCGCATGTCAGACAAAATACATGTAAGATGCCACATTTCGGCAAAATGTTCTTTCCCACACCTGCATTGAGAGTACCCCAGTTATATTGGAGTCCATTCCACATGATGAGGCAATTGGAACTGTGTTTTCTAGCGTGAGATCACGACGAGCACATGACTGACGTGACCCGTCGCATGTTGGCTAAATGCCTTTTTATCCTTTTCAGCACTCTGCTGTGACGAGAATCCCTACATATCAAAGAAAATGTAATTCACAATAACAGCTTTTATATTATTAGTAGCTTCAAAACGTTTTTTTTCGAAAACCTAGCAATCTCTCTAACTTGGCCACTCCGTTAACTCTGACACTATAAGAATGCAGCATGAGTGTCCGATATAGAGCGGTTTCACTGTACAATCGATTCAAGTGTACTGCGAAATTAAGATGCATACCAAAATTCAGCGTGCTATGACGTCGATAAGTCGTGTTAAAATGACTTCAAAAAGGTTAAAATGAACACAGATGAAACATGCCAAGTTACTATGAGGTTGAATCAGTAAGTAATTATTGGAACTTTGTATAAAAAAATTGAAATATGTAATCTGTTAAGCAACTTATTCCTGACGAATTTCATGCGCATTTCAGCCACATAACTAACAAAAAGCACACAACTGAGTTACTGAGCACTATTCAATTGCCATGATTTTTTTAAACGTGAGTCGTTTTATTTTTACGCAAATCATTAGAACGCCATCAACGACGCCAACGGCAACTAGTGATCATTATAAGGAATAAGTTGCCTAACAGTTTGCATCCTTCAATTTTTTTTTACGAAGCTCCAATAATTAATTATAAAATAAATAACAAAACTTTTTATCCACCCTCGCAGTAAGGTTGTAAAAACGACAAATTCCAAATTTGCACGCATTAGTCTTACTTTTCGTTCAAGTGGTTCTCCTTCCCTTGCTGCACGAGCTGAGCCAGCTTAGCAGCGGCCTCAGCGCTAGCGTTTGCGGCTGTCAAGGTCTGTTCGGCAACAGCCGTGGTCACGGTCCTAGCCCTGGCCTCGGCTTCGAAGGCGGTCAGGCTGGGGTCGGCAAAGTGTTGAAGGGGTGTGAACTCGCAGTGGAAGGGGTCGAAGGCGGTGAAGTACGTGTCGTCTCCGAGGTCGTCCTCCATGTCCCGTTCGTCGCTGCCCGACATCTCTTCCTCGTCGCTCACGATCTCCTCGTAGTAGCCCGGGTACGCCATCTCGTGTGCCTCGCCGTCCGACATCGGTTCCAGCAGGCCCTCAGCGGAGCATGCCTCGGGAGTCAGCGGCTCAAAGAGCTCCTCTTGGGCAACCCTGACCAGCGCTTCATCCACAACCGTGCGCGAAGCCGCAACTTTGGAAGCTAGCTCCGGAGGGGGCGGCGGCGGTGGCGAAACCACTACCCGCTCCTTAAGCAGACCGAGTTCGGATGGGTGCGGCGATGTAGGTGTGCGGGGTCGCCGTTCTTTTGGTGACGGCGGGTGGCGCGGTCTGGCAGGCGGTGTGCCCGGAGGTGATCGGGCGCCGCGAAGGTCCCGCGGCAAGCCGCCGTGGATCACTGAATCCCGCGAGGCCCACGGGGCTCTGTCGCGATCACGGTCGCGGCTTCGCTCAACCCGGTCGTCGAGGCGGTCACGGTCTCTTTCGCGATCCCTGTCGCGATCGTGACCGTGACCGCGATCTCGGCCTCTGTCGCGGTCACGGTCCCTGTCGCGCTCACCCTTCTCGTGGGTTCTAAACGAGCCCTGGCCCCTCATCTCCCGTCTGTCGTCTCTGGGATCGCGGGGCTTGGGTGGTGGAGGAGGTGGGGGAGGCGGTAAAGGCGGCTTGTCCTCGCGGCTGCGGTGGCTCGGCTCGGCCGGCGGCATGGCGCCGCTGGCCGAGTAGTCGAGTGGACCCGGCTCCGGGGGCTCCGGCGCCACCGACATCTCCTGGTCGGGCCAGCGCTGCTCATAGTCCTTGTGCTGGCTGTGGTACGTGGGAATCTGCGGAAATGTCAAAGTTCGTACAAGTCAAGAACTGCTCCACACTTCCACTATTTAAAATCCACTATAACAATCCGCTATTTAAAAATGAGATTTTCGTGACCCAACTACAATATCGCCCGTAAACTTAAAAAAAATTCGCTCCCTTGAATCTGTTCTTTAACACATTGCCTGTTTAAACCTTTTGAACAAAACGCAATTTTACAGAAATATTTTTATTAAGGTAGACAAGTTTTTTTTAAAGTGCAATCAGAAAAAAATGTGCAACCATCGAAAAAATTATTTTCAGCATTTATAAAATCTGGAGCACTGCAAATGTATTTTATGACATTCTCAGAAATATCAGTGTAAATGAGAGAGAATGCCAAAGGCAATTTAAAAAATATGATAAAAATAAAGAAAGTTTAGTACGTTTTTTGATGAAGTCAGTGTACTTTTATAAAAATGATTTTCAGCTATTTTTAAAATCTAGATCGTCACAAATGTAATTTTAAGGCATTCTTAGAAATAACAGTATTCAAGAGAACGCCGACGGTAATTTTCTTAAAAATAATTAAATTTTATTATGTTTTTTGATAGATTTTCTTTGAAAAAAAAATGTTGCACATGTGCTTTCACCAGTTTCAAAAAAAGGCCCTGTAATTACAACCTTGTTCCAATGCAGAGGTTTAAGACATGTCTGCATACTGTCAGTAGGCACAGTTAGTCAGTATAGCTGATTTTTCAATTTCACTCTAAATTTACCCAATTTTTTCCTTCTATTCATCTGTTTTAGTTTCTTTAATTACACGTTGGTCATCCATTTATGTTGTCAAAAAATGTCACAATTTTTCCATCTAAAAGATTTTTCGTGACTCACCAAAAATCGGCTCATGGCCCATGGTTTGAGAAACGCTGCTCTACACACATCGTGCCCAATAGTCATGCAATTACGAGTATTTCAAAATGAGAAATCATCATCACTAGAAATCAGAAAGTTTACCGGATACTGCTGAATCGATTCGGGCGGCTTGCAGGGCTTGACTGTCTCCATGCCGGATACCAGGTCCACGATTCCTTCCTTGGCCCATGCGTCCACCAAAGTGCCATCTTGGCGGGCGTCAAACTCGCTGGCGACCGGAGTTCTCTGGCTGCTGGGAATTGGCACGACGGGTGGGGGCGGAGGTGACAGGACGCGCTCCTTCACGATCTTGGTAATGGAACCAAAGATAGCGAGTGTGATCGTCGTGTAAAATCCTTGCAGCACAAGACCATCCGTAGGTATCTGACCAATTGACAAATTAACATTTCAAATATCGAACAAAACCATGATGGCAACAAATATTCGACACGTGAATCAAGAAGGATCGAATGGGTAAACTAAACCTTTCTGGTGGCACAAAGCTGGATTTCGACATTGTGCTTGTACTCCAATCTAGGATGAAAGCGAGTAGTGTTAAGAAGCGCGAAATGGGGCTAAATTTGGGTGATGTGAAGTAGTGAATCGTTACCGTCCCAGCTGGGAGAACGTAGAGGCTCCGGTCTTGCTCAAGTCATTGACGAAAAAATCCACGGGAAACTCCGAAGGATGTGTGGCTCTGAAACCATAGAAACAAAACGATCGCTGCCAGTCAGCGAATAGCCTAGTGCACATTGGATATTATTTCAGAAATTTAAAAGTGGTCTCACCCAAGCCGAACTCCACCAGGGAAATCCGCCTGGACCTTGGTTCCTAGGGGAATGACGCGCACCTCCAAAATGCAGACCGGAACCGGAAACTGTATCAAATCCAGGTTCGAATCCTTACGTGACGTGAAAAGGTAAAAAATCATTAATGTTCTGGCATCATGAGTATAGAGAAACATGCATGTAAAGCACTGATAGTTACACACACTTATGGCTTGAAAAATTAAACAGATAGGTTTTAGAAGTTAAAGAGAAAAAGGGGAGCATCAGGGCAAACGCAGAGTTGATCAAAGTACACAGGGTTCCTACTCCAATTAAATTTTGAACCTTCATGACTTTTACCTGACTTTTCCAGGTTTTTGGAAAAAAAATTTCCTGATGTTATCAAAAATTGTTTCTTGAAAAATTGAAACAAATCGCATAACTGTGACTTGATAATATGCCCTCGTTTGAGCCCATCAAAAAGAAATTCAACTCATCATTTGATGTTATGGCAATTTCCTTGACTGAAAATTTCAAATTTCCCTGACTATTCCAGGTTCTCCAGGTTTTAAAAGTCACTGAGAACCCTTGTATAGACAGGAATTAGATAACAAAGTATATAGAAGAGTACATGTAGAATCACCAATTTGCAACTGCATGGATACAAGGCATGCAGATCTGGACTATCGTGTATTAATTACATGATAACTACATTATGGTCAAAACCATGCTATCACGATGATATGACTATGGGTATGATTCGGTAAATTTCATGTACTAAACGACTTTTGGGAGATTTATTCAATCACGAACTTTTCAAAACCAAAATAAAAATTTTCTAGCTGTTTATGCACTGCAAACTCGACAATATTGACAGGCTCACAAAACAGACAAACTGCCTGACCTCCCTGTTGTATGCTTTACAAACAGTAACTAAAATACATTTCAAGGTTTTCTAAGTAATTCTGGCAGATTTTGGTGCATTTAGGCTAGCCATTGGAAATAGGCTACATGCGGCCAATGCGTGCATGTGTGTATGGTAAACACCGCTTTTAAACAAGCCTAAAATAAAGCAGATATCATCTCGACATGTTCACATTAGACCCTACAGTTTAAAATGCTAAAACGACTCCCATAAATACTTACATCGCCACTTTCGTGCGAAAATGTGTCAAAAAACAGCAGCTCCATGGAATCAGACGCCATGGTTGTTTTCAATTTGTTCTTTCGCATACGCCATTACTCCTCCACCTTCCGAGTGTTTGGGGCCCATAACAAACCAATGAACGTCTATATGCCAGTCTTGACCTGACGGGATGCATTTTCAGCCAATAAGCGCTAATGTAGCACTCTACTGGAGCGTTCAAGAAAAGGAGCCAATGACTGGTAAGGTACCATTCTACCATTAATAAGAATCCATTTCATTTAAAAATATTACAGCCAATTACAGTATATGTGCTGATCTGTTTATAACCATATATCTAATAACATACTAACGAAGCTAGGTGGCGCAGTGAACAGTGGCGAATTTATTTAAATGCATCATATAAATAAAATACAGAAATAAATTAACAACTAATATAAAACATACAATCAATTATATGAGGTTATAATGAAATCAGGAATGAAACGAAAGCCAAATTTCTGTATTAAAATATCACAAATCTTAAATTATATAAATATATTATGCAAATTATATTTTGAGAATTGTCAATATTAAATACCTAAACAATAAAATATATTGTCATAACAGCTTTATAAATAATCATGCAAATTGGAATAAATAAATTAATAATAACATCAAAAATACAGTTTTTGCATGTGTACAAACACTCAAACTTCATGTCATTTCAAAAGTTTCAATTTCAATTTTTGAAGCAATCAAAAATTAACAAAACAAACAGATCACAGCCACATTTGCAAGGTAGCTTGCATGTTAAAAAAATTGAAGTTTTCATAACAAGTCAACACTAGCAACTACGAAAGTTTTCAACGATTAATTATAATCATTTATCATTTAAAAAATTTACATGCAAATATTTTCAGTGAACATAAAAAGTAATAATAATAAATAACAAAATAATTAATTTCTTTTGCCAATTATAATTTGAATTACTCCCAAATCACCCGTAAAATTATATCGAAAACGTTTTAAATATATATTTAGAATCTGCAAAAATCCGGGCAGAATTATGGAAAAAAAACAACGTCGCTAGAATACGGTGACAGGTCTGAAATAACGATTAAATCAGCTGCGTGAATAAATATTTCGGCACCAGGCACATCCTGGTCCTGTTCAAGGACGAGCCGTCCATTAGAATGCAATTCTAAATAACGAGTGACAAAAATGAAAATTATAACAAAAAAAACGGATACGCCCAATTTAAATTAATCGTAAGTTTGAATTCATAACGTTCAAGTATTATGTCATGATCTTTAAGGAAAGGAAGGGTCTAAATTATATAAAAATTTATTGAAAATCCATCATTTGTCATAAAAGACACTTTTTTAAATATACTTTCGTAAAACGTAAAACGTATCATGTTTTTTTTTATCGCATTTTGCTATAAGCAGTAGTTTTAGCATATATTCATCAAAGAGTCTTTAGAAAACATCCAGAGAATATATTGGTACCATTATGGGTGGATTTAATACTCACGCAACAGCATATTAAAGATGCACGCTGCCTCTGCTCTGTTGAACTGGTGGGGTGGAACCAGCTCGTGGAACCCGATTGGAATTTCCGGATTCTTGCGGCCGATATCCTGAATTCGCCTGCAAGGATATACATGTATGATGCATATAGCTTGAGAAATCCGTGACACTGTGGCATCGAGACCCCTAATCGTCGAAAATAAATGACGACTGCTCTATGCCACAAAGAGCTGAAAAGAAAGTTTGACAATCACAGTGCCCCGTGAAATTTCACTCACTTAATCAAGGATTCCTCGCGATGACGCTGTTGTTCGCTAGATGGCGGCGATTCCATGCCAGGCTGTAATAAATCCGAAGTACGAAAATAAGTTAATGTCAAAACAATTTGACTATCGGATCGAGAAAATGTGTGGTACCGGCTCGGGAAGCTCGTCGGGCTGGTCATGTGCCATGGTATCTTCTGGCTCACGCACTTGTTCCGGTTCTGGTAAATCTGCCAACACTGGTATGGCTGCCGGCACTGGTATGGCTGCCGGCACTGGTATGGCTGCCGGCACTGGTATGGCTGCCGGCACTG